>UZAE01013492.1:10711-21879 GCA_900617975.1 Rodentolepis nana | reverse complement strand
ATCATTAGCCCTTTAGCTGACTTTGGGCTTCACAGAGGAGGAACATCAAAGTCCGAAAACAGTGGACAAGAGTGATTCAAAGATGTAAAAGAGACAGGCAGACGGACACAAAGGCAGAGAAAGGTACGATACATACTGTGAAAGGGTCGAATATGACATACAGTGGGGTTATGGTAGTTGGAAGTCTGAAGTCAACTGCCGGTTAAGAGACTTTTTTGCCGTATGTGGAGAAGTCAACTACCAGTTAATAGACTTTGCCGTATGAATATACGTTGCCCAGGGTGCACCACGTGGAGGTAAGTCTATTGAAAAACGAATGCCGAGTGATAGAATTTTTGCCGTAAGAAAGTACGTTGCCCAGGGTGCACCACGTGGAGGTAAGTCTATCGTAGTTAACTGCCAGTTAATAGACTTTTTGCCGTATGAATATAACGAAAGCCGAGTGATAGACTTTTTTGCCGTATGTGAATACGTTGCCCAGGGTGCACCACGTGGAGGTAAGTCTATCGCACACACCCAAATGGTGATTACGGAATTAAAAGACCGACTATAGAAATAATGTTGGCTAACATCAATAGGTTGATCTTCAAGGTTCACATGTTCAAAGAAATGAGCAGTGATTACTCTCCATCAAACTGTATAAAGATTTTATAACACCTTTACAGTTTAATGCACTAGAAACTCGACTAACGCAATATTCACTTGTGAACTCATCTTATAAATCCAATTAGCACCGAAGCGTCATTTAGAGGGCAAGTTTGCCTACGCTTTGTTAATGCTCATATTTATTTTGGATCTCAGCCAAACTGTAACTGCCTTTTATAGCCCCTAACTGTGCTAATAATGAAAATTCACATGCACTGTTAAAACTGCAATGTGCTCTAGTGAAGGTGAGAATACGGTGAGTACACCTCTTCATGAAATTTTTTCGCTTTAGTGCTTCATCTTTTACTGAGAATATCTTTGTCGTCCAGATTAAAATTTCGAAATACTTAAAGAAACATTTAACTACACATGACTTGGGTTGAGCTGCACTCGACCACGAATCTTATTGGCTAAAACTAGTCCTCGCGTGTGTTGATGAGCATGTTGAACACTAACTTAACCTTTTATACTCATGAGATAAGAAAAATGATAGCTGTGAGTATGCAAATTTTACAGTATGTGCCCGTAGAAATTTATTATTATTAGCTTTCATCTAATTTCAATCTAGATTTCTTTTCCGATTCTAAGATGCAATGTTTCATGTTAAAACGTCTTTAATGAACTAGTTAGAAAATCTCAGCCATTAGGCTTAGATCTGCGATAAACCCAGTTCAGGGTCAAAAGGATCCTTAATCCTAGGATTAGCAAATGGTTTCCAAGTGTGCCGTGATTCTGATCCTACTTTCTGACGGATATTAAATCAAGTAACGAAGAGAAGAGCCAAATGTTTCCAACAGCAGCAGCCATTAAAACGACTAGAGTGAAATAATCTTACACAAACACAGATTTAAAAAATTGAATAAGGAGTGTGCGATAGACTTACTTCCACGTGGTGCACCCTGGGCAACGTATACTCATACGGCAAAAGTCGATAAACCCTCTGTTGAATTTTCACTTCAAACTACCATGATCCCACTGTATGTCATATTCGACCACTTCCACAATACTCACCTTTCCTTTTTCTCTACCTTTGTGTCTGTCTCTCTTTTTCATCTGGGAAGCACTCTTCTTTCCCCCCCCCCTCTCGAATTTTTCCCACTTTGATATTCCTCCCATCCGTGAAGTCCGAAGTCAGCTAAAGGGCTAATGATAACTGTCATAAAGCCTACCATTTGAAATGAATAAATAAATAATTGAATAAAATTAACTCAATGTCAGTGTAAAAGGATTGCGCTTTTGTCATTACAGATTATTCTTCGTCATCCATCCTTTATTCAACATAACTAACAGTTAAAAGAATAAATATTATTTAAATTCTCACTTTACTCCAGATGCATTTAGTTGTGTGTGAACACCATCACCCGAAGTCTTATCCAGAATGTTGATTGTGTATAAGAGGATCACCAATTCCAAGGCAGTAGAAAAGATCCGATGATTTGAAAATAGCCCATTTTTCTTATCTCTTCCATTAATCGACAATATTTTTGGGAGGAGTACCAATACAGATCAATCAGTATCATGCCTACGCAACTTGGTTTGGATTCTGCCTTTTGTTTGTTCTACTTAATTTATTGCTAAAATTTTGCCAAAGAATGTGGAATATAAGAAGTCATACAAAATGTCGCAATTTACAAAGTATTTTACCAACCTATGCTTCTTTTTGCATTGACAAGGCCACCCCATATTCGTTATAAACAATCGTGTACTTCTGCTGTCTGAATATCTTGACTTTCGCGCAATCATATACACACGTGCTTTGTTGATGTGAAAGTGTTGATTACAGGCAGCCTATTCCCCTCAAGAAGAAAATAGTGGTTCATAGTTGGATAGCAAATATTCAGAAACCGCGAAATTGGTTGCTCGTGACGCTTTGGAAGTCAGCTTTTTCCACGCTGTTGCCAAGTCCGCTTGGGTGGAGCTACCAATGCAACATTGAGAAGTGATGCTTCCTATTAGGAGTAATCCGACAGCAATTAAACAGTATCATCTGCCTGAAGAGTTGCACAATTTCTTCGGCAGTAAGTAAAGAAGGAACAGCAGAAATTGAATCCGTTGAATACAAAAAATGTTAATTACACTTGACTCGTCCTTGGTCACCATTAGCTTTCCTGATAGGGGTGGGCGATAGACTTACCTCTACGAGGTGCACCCTGGGTAACGTATATTCATACGACAAAAAATTCAATAAACAGGCAGTTGACTTCTGGCTTCTAACTACCATCACCCCACTGTATGTCATATTCGACTACTTCCACAGGACTAACCTCACCTTTTTTCTACCTTCGTCTTTGAAACACTTCTGTTCCCTCTCCCCCTCTCGACTTTTTTTGCATTCCGATGTTCCTCCCCTCTGTAAGCCTGAAGCCAACTAAAGGGCTAATGATAACTATCAGAACGCCTGCCATTTGATACAAAATAATACGATAAAAGTTTAAGTAAATCAATGTCTAATTTAGGTATGATTTAATGACATTTTTTACTTTGGTTGATGAATTTCCTGGGGATGTTTTATTATTTCAGTATTGATTTTTTCATATCTTCTAGAACTTCATACCTCAAGTGTTCCCACTTTCATCTACATCGGCAAATTCAGTTTAACTCTTGAAGTTCATCAGTAAGAGTAATGAACTGAGATGGTAAAGCAGAGCCTTGATAACCTGTAAGTTCATGTGTCAACTGGTAAATTCTGTTTAGCGAGTAGTTTTATGTACCATAAAGAAGACTCAAAATTCTGTAAACTGTAATTATACACATGATTTCTAAGTTTCTTCTAACTGTCTGGTCTATAGTGAGTTAAGTTCTACCCTCTGTATCTTATCTACGCCAATGTGCCACAGACCTGTTTGACAGTCTGAAGTGTTTGAATAAATTTCTGTCTTACTCGAAGCATAGTAAGTTATAAAAAACAATCTTAGATTTATAAAACCATTCACTTAAAGTTCAAGGTCATCTTGTTTTGCCCATCTATTCAATATTTACTCGTTGACCGATAAAAGCAATAGCCACTTCGAACTTTTAAGGGTCACCATTTTTGTATTAACCAAATTGTGTAATCTAATTCCTTCATTTACTTTATTATCCATCAATAATATTGGTTATGCAATTAGTTAATCTTTTCATTCAGTAGTATCAGCTAAGACCCACATTTGCGATTATTAAAAATGAAGTTAATATAGTCTAATTCATAAGTGACTTTCTACAGTTTGATCCACATAAACGGAACTAATACAGTCCTTATTTGGACATGACATGATTGTGTTGGGATTAAGACCTTGCGCCTAGTTACTTCTGTTTATCTTGATATTTTACCACACGAACCAGTTCCCTAATCTCCTAGCAACATAGGCCGAATATAGGCGAGGTGAAATGAAGCTTAAGATATGCCAAAACCTGTCGATAAGTGGAAGAGATAAGAAATGGGCTATTTTCAAATCATCGGATCTTTTCTACTGCCATGGTATCGGTGATCCTCTTATGCACTTTCTACATTCTGGATGAGGCTTCAGGTGTTGGCGTTCGCACAAAATTAATATCTATTCCTCTAATTGCAATTGAAGTAATGTGAGAATTTAAATAATATTTATTCTTTTAACTATTAGTTGTGCTGAATAAAGGATGGATGATGAGGAATAATCTTCAATGACAAAAGCGTAATCCTATTACACTGACATTCTGTTAATTTTAATCTTTATTTAACTCAGAGTTTGCGTAAAATTATTCCACTCTAGTTGTTTTAATGATCGATATTTTAAAAGCAGTGAGTATGGTGTGAGGCGCACAAGTTGAAGGCAATCAGCTGCTGTTGGGAACACATATCTCTTCTTCTCTAAGTTAAGGCTGTAAGTAGTGGTATATCTTATAAGATCGATTGCAAAATGAAGCGACAAGGCCAATACTTCTTATTTGCTGCAATCCACTTTATGATAGTTGAAATTAGGATGTTTTAACGTGAACTGCTCGGTTTTGATACACTGTATAGCCACCTCCGAAAACCAAATGGATTAACATTTTTGATACCTTGACATCGCTGTCTGTAACGCTTTCACCCCTCCCCTCTTCGACTGATCATTTGTTGGACTTACTATTACGCGATATCGATTGGCTGTCACAATTAGAATAACGAAATATGTTGTGTAACTGTAGTTATTAATGGCAATAAGTTACAATTAAGTGTCTGCTGCTAATTGGAGGTGTTCTAAATACACTAATATTATTTGACCTTTATGATTGGCATATCATATGATCTCAGCAACAGAGAGAGTAGGAGAATGGAGCTCAAAAAACATTGAAAATTTGTCACGGAATGACAGTTAAGACCTTGACATAGCTAATTACTGCGTGGGTGGCGTAGGGGGACAAAGAACCGACGTGTAAATGTCTAGGCTCGTGTTTAATTTGAATTCTGAAAGCATTGAACTGGATAGTTTCTCAAAAGGTTCTTCAACGTTTTTCAAGAAGTTAGTTTTAAGTAATTATGACAGATTGCTGCTAACAGATAGATTTGCTAATACTGCAACCTCCTGTGGACCTCAATGTAAGGGATGTTTTAAGAGGCGATTACGACATCAAAATCATGAAATTCGATGATTCTCACTTGTTGTAAAATGGTTAAATCTCTAGGGGAAGGTTTTGAAATTAAACATTCTTGATGATAAATGCATCTACAAACAAAGGTTACAAAACGAGACTGTTTACGTTTTCTTTGCAAGGATCGAATTAAATTAGTCTTCTCTAATAAGGCATAAAGCAGACTTAACTTGGTGGTATTTTGCAAGTATATTTTAAAAGATATTGTAGTGCTTGTGAATTATAAGGATCCATTCCTACACTAATTGGTAGCTAATTCTAATTAAATCTCCCAATTTGAATTCGTTACATCACCCAGCTGGTGCCGTTAAAAGTTGTGATACCAAATTTGTTTACATTAACGAAACAGACTTCAATTACAATAGTGTGGATTTATGTCGCTACCACAAGACGGAATTGATGAAGGTATGAAGTAGATCTGGAAATTTTCCAATCTGCATGCTCGATATCCCAGTTTTCAAGCAGAACAGATAAGAGAAGAGCTCTTGTCAGTTGCAGAATTGACCTTCAGATATAGAAACTGGCTGAAGGCATAAATATTAATTGAAAGATATCAGATATCAGTTCTTTACTTGCATTAATGCTATATTTTGAAAATGATTTATGCGTTTTATTAAAACATTAAATTCAATTTTACTTCACTTAATTTGCTTTGTTTAAATCAAGTCGATCGAATGAATGCTGACTTTATGGAACGCCTACGTTCATCATACATCTGCTTTGACGGTGGTGCACATAAAATACCAAGTCGATACTTGAAGGTAAGGTGTGTACTTTGCATCCGGTATTATCGCCAAATTGAATTCTACCAGATAAATGATTATTGCAATTTTGAAGGTCACCCGAATATGTCGCTCGAATTATTCAAATATTATCATTTTAATTAACTTAGTATGGTTAATTGCATTATCATTCCAAAGTACCGGAAACAAGGTATGGTGGAAATTTTCCACCTAACTTCAGAATTTATCATCTTTAGGAACCTCCCCAGTTTTGGACGCACTATGATGTATAGGTGCGAGGTGTTTAATTGTATTTGCGCCTATGAATCATCAAAGCTGATTCAAAATCGAATTTTTAATACATATTCACTTATATTTTAAAAATCAGGATTTTTTTCTAGTTTTTGGTTTAAATTCATTATTCAACACCATCTTCGAAGATTCCATGCATGGAAACCAAAAGTCGGTTACGATTTACACATCTTATAGATTTCCGTGTTTGAATTAAGTTAACCGAACTACCTCGCGTTTTTTTAAAAAAACAGATGGTGATATATAAATAGTCACATATGTCACTAAGGGTGGTCGATTTGAGCAACCTTGGAAATAAGCCAAATATACCAACAGAATGGGAATATGACGGAAGTGAACCTATACTGAAAACTTCAGAAAGTTATGATTAATGAGCCAATGATTCATTCATCCGTTCTAATTCTCAGTAGCTCATCAACAAAGTACGATGAATCTAGTAAAGGCTAATGTGTACCTCATTTCATTTATTACTACAAATCTGGTTTGTCCTCACCTAATAAGACACTTCCCTTCTTCCATGCCAATTCCTCTATCTTCGCCTTCTTGATCTACTCATTCTGGAAAGGTTTATGGGAATATCAAAGGTTTATTTATACCAAATGGCAGGCGTCTTGATGGTTATCATTAGCCCTTTAGCCGACTTCAGGCTTCACAGAGGGGAGGAGGAACATCAAATTGAAAAAGTCGACAAGGGGGAACAGAAGAGTGTATCAAAGATGTAAGAGACAAACACAAAGGTAGAACAAGGGTGAGGTGAGTACTGTAGGAGATGCCGAATATGACATACAGTGGGGTCATAGTAGCTCAAAGTCAGAAGTCAGAATTCAACTGCCGATTAATAGACTTTTTTGTCGTATGAGTATACGTTGCCCTGGGTGCACCACGTGGAGGTAAGTCTATCGCACACCCCCATTCCCGCAACATTGACCACAGTTAAAGCCAGTTGGTGGGATTGGGGCGAAAATTCGCCCCCCCATATCAAAGGTTATATGAGGAGTTATTTAAGGAAAATTTGATGCCACTCTTTGAGTAACTCCACTTGGGGGTTAAGGCCCCTTATGAAACGTGGACATCTGAGTGCTTCCAGGACCTAAATAAAGGAAAACTAATGAATTCATAATTTCATTTCAGGCTCTTTTGATCGCTTCAAATACCGTTTTGTGGTCTTTAGGAAGTATTGATTTGTTTTAAGTCTCTGTCACGAATAGCAATGATGGATTGGTGATCAAGGACACCTTAACACACAGAGAAAAACAATAATTTCATCTCACTTAGCATTTCATTATTATTAATCAATAGTGTTTCTGGTTAATATTTTGTTGAATAGCCCATTGAAAAGAGCTTCCATGTTTAAAACAGAGCATTCTTTAACATTTCTATTAATTTTCATTTTCCAAAATTAACCAATTTATAAAATATGTTTGCGCAAGTTAATTCAAAATTTTCTTCTCACTAACTGAATACGCCCATTTAAAAACAGCATGTTTGAGTGAAATGGCCTTGACAATTTGCATACAATAACTTGAAAAGTGCTCGTTGGACAATAAAAAATAATTGATTGCGAGAATTTTTCCTCTAAAATAATAATTTTTTGATTGCTTCCACTAGGAGAAGATTAAATTACGGCAACTCGAAGGAAGAAAAATTAGAAATGAGCTGGTCACATAATTTTAGAGTTCTATTAATATCGCTTTACCTCTGTAATAACATGCGAAATCCGGAAGCAATTTCGAGTACTATTGAGTTTCAAAGGCCCAATCAGAAATGAAAGCGCTTGATGGGCTCAAACACTATTTGCTAAATTCATGACTGCCTTATAATGACCCCAAAACCAGTAACCATAAGAACATTTATTTATTTATTTCAAATGGTAAGCATTTTGATAGTTGTAACTAGCCCTTTAGCTGACTTCAGGCTTCACAGAAGGGAGGAACATTAAAGTGAGAAAAATTCGACAGGAGAACAGAAGAGCAATTCACAGATATAAAAGATACAGACAGACACAAAGGCTAGATGAGTACTATGGAAGGGGTCGAATATGAATTACAGTGGGGTCATGGAAGTTTGAAGTCAGAAGTCAAATACTGGTTAATAGACTTTTTGCCGTATGTGTACCACGTGGAGGCAAGTCTATCGTACACCCCACCATAAGAACATTAGTGATAGTGAAATATCATACTTATACCAACTTTATCAGTTGTAAAGCAGTTCCACCAAATTATAGAGGATAATGAAGCAAGTTAACAGAAAGTGCACAAAATTTGATGGGTATATGACAATATTTTGCATTTATTATACTCCTAATTGCTTATATCTCAAAAAATCAAAGAACGGAAAACATTTAGTTGTAGGAATTCGGAATTTGGCGATGGGTGGGGGGAGAGAGTAGAAGCTGAGAATAAAACCAGGGTTTCAATTAGGGCCTTATGTCATTCTATTTTAATTTTATCAATGGGGATGAACAAACCCCATTTTTCTTAGCTTGACTGTCTGGAAAAAGGGGTTATCGACCCAGTGGTGTTTTGACTTTCCATCAATTACAATATAAAGGTAATTCACATTGAATGGTTACCCTTGTTGGGCTACTGTCTTCAGAATAGCAGCATCTCCGCCTCACCTCTCTCCTGGACACGTTTGTATCTTCTTAGCATTACAACAGTACGGAAAGAGTCTTACTCAAAGAATTAGAATGGGCTAATTTGACATTATGTGCAGTATTCACTGCAAATTTCACTACAAAATTGCAGGCCCTATTACTAAGGTTTTCAGGTAACTCAATGTCCACGTTGCCCTGAGGTTATTGATTGGGTGAAAAGATCAGCTATAAGCCAATAAGATGGCAGCAGCTAATATCACCCACTAACAGATAGTAGAAAAACAAATAGTAACTGAGTGCTGAAACCCCTTTTAAGAGGAGTCTGTATTACTTAAATCGATTAATCGTGAGGCTTGGATGATATAGTGAGAAAGGTGTTTTAAGAATACGCTTCCAGCGTCCTAAAATTAAACTTAAACCATGCCCACCAAAGCGTATCTTTGAAATTTTCAGAGTTGGCATCTTTGACCCATTAAAGCCCATAGAACCGTACAGTCCTCTTTCGAAATAAGCTTCATTGGTACTAGACTCGTAACAGAAGGAGCTATGTTGAAGCACGTTCAATACGTCTATAGACTTCACTTGATGCCACCAAAACCAATCAGATCCAGATGAGCCTGCTGTGAGATACTTGTAAGTGAGGTTGGGTGGTTTTCGATAAAATATCATAGGTGTTAAAAGATTAAATCAACCTCACGAATTCAAACGAACAGGTTAACCATTCACAAATTAGCATATTAAGTAAATACAATTTCGAGTTCAACGCTGGTGTAGGTATTGCCTGTATTGCTCAAATTATAAGATATCCAAACATGAAAGATATCTTCATTTAAAAAAACATCTCATTGACTAATTTTCAAGATATACCTTTCTTAATTACGCTTAATGAAAAGCAACCTTTTTAAATCTGTTAGGGCAGCTTTAATATCGGTTATAAGCCTAAATTTCCCATGAGAATTATATATATATATATATCATGTTTTGTTACGTAAATTGGTAACTAATCTTAAGTTCCCAGGATAAAGTAGTTTAATTCCTAGGCCTTTAATTTATTTCCAAATTTTAGAAGAGCGAAGCAATTGCACACTTTGAAAATAAAATCACAAATTGTCAGCCGCCTTGATAAAAATCATATCTACGAAAAAATAGGACACGATTATCAAAAGGATGACGAAATACATACTAAAGTTGAGCCAAAATTTAGAAACAGGCATTATTTACCAACGAACTTAGACCGACATGTTCTATCCACCAGTGCCAACCAATGAGAAACGAGCTAGTTGGTGGTAGGCTTGTGATTGGTCGATATTTTAAACCCTGTTGCACGTGGGGTAGTTATTCACGAAACTTCTCGATTAAAGGGAAATTCTGGAAAGTTTCTGATTACTTACTGTGGCACTTAAAATGATTTTAGTCTTTAAAGAATAGGCTTAGAAAATAAGAAAATCTAGCTGTTACAGTTCAAAACGGGAAAATTTATATGGAAACAAATGGGTAATCATGGGTTATGCAGATGTTGATGGTTTTTAATTGTGTTAATGCTATCCAAAAGAGCGAATGGTTACGTGAATGAAATTATGCGGCTTTTAGCCCCACCGTGAAACGTGATTAAAAATGCATGTGACACGTGCCACGCAGGTTCACGATTTTTAACTGGAACAATAAATAAAGCGTTAGCTTTTCACTACTTAACGAAAAATAGTAGAAATGAAGCGAAGGAAACTTACACATATGACAACTAAGTTTATAATTTGATTTACTGAATTTGCTGCATGCTGGCAATTTAAACTCAAAAGACGTGAACTAATTGTTTTTAATCGCATATTAAGCATATTATCCTTTACGTAAAATATATGCATTTATCTTCACGAATGGGACATGCATACGTGTGGATTCTTGTATTCTTTAAGTTAACAAAAAACGTTGCCATCAGTGTTAATTTGTCACATCGAGTATTTCGTTGGATCTTCACCATTGGCGCTTTATCTCGTTCTCAAATCACATTAACCATTGATTTGTACTAGGTCTTCAAGTCTAGTGTCGTTAAATGAAGTCCAATTTTGTCACACACCGCTATTTTTCACGCGTGCATTTCACTATCACTCTTCCTCTTTTCTATTCATTTTGCCAGCTATGAAGCACAAAAAGTTGAACGCAACGGGTTCCAAAGATATTTAAGGTATCGCTGTTCTCACCACCGCTTTAATTCAATAGGTAGGTGGATGGATGGATAGGTGGAAGGGTTGATAAGTATAGAAGAGGGAAATACAGAAGAATTCAAAATTTGCAATCGGGTTCAGGATATA
>UZAE01013491.1:6748-21889 GCA_900617975.1 Rodentolepis nana | reverse complement strand
GGGGGGAACAGAAGAGTGTTTTGAAGATGTAAAAGAGAGACACAAAGGTAGAAAAAGGTAGGAAGAGTACTGTAGAAGTAGTCGAATATGACATACAGTGGGGTGATGGTAGTTAGAAGCCAGAAGTCAACTGCCGGTTAATAGACTTTTTTGTCGTATGAGTATACGTTGCCCAGGGTGCACCACGTGGAGGTAAGTTTATCGCACATCCCTCTTAGCAATCTTATTTTGTATTGTCTGAAATGTGCCTGGAAAGTAAGTGCTAACACCACCTATATTTCCTTCTTGATTAAATTGCTATCGATAAAATTCTTTTTTTTAAGCCCTCAACTAGTCATATGAGCTTTCAGTGCATCCATTACTTAGTAAAATAATCTTGGCTTGATAGATGCCATTGAATCTCAACGGTGCCAAATTTTCCCAGTAGTATTCACGATGTGTGAGTGTGAGACATTAATGATGGGATTGTAATAGTTATTATTCCTTGTTGTTTTTCACCCCCAGATTGGTAGAAGTTTGGAGTTGGACACCGATGGTATCTGGTGTATGCTGCCCGCCAGTTTCCCCCAAAATCTCACCTTCAAATTGGCCAATAACAAGAAGCTCTCAGTCTCCTATCCAGGCGCAATTCTCAATCAGATGGTTCGTGACCTCTTCACTAACGATCAATACCATGAACAGCTCCCTGGTGGTAACCTATCCTACGATATCAGATCAGAGAATTCGATCGCATTTGAAATCGATGGTCCTTACCGCGCGATGGTTTTACCCGCTGCTAGAGAGGAAGGCAAACGGCTCAAGAAGCGATATGCTGTCTTCAATTTCGACGGTTCACTGGCTGAATTGAAGGGTTTTGAAGTGAAGAGAAATGGAGAACTACAGTTGATCAAGATCTTCCAGTCATCCGTCTTTGAAGCATTCCTTCAAGGAACCAACTTGACAGAAGTCTATGCGGCGGTGGCGAAAGTAGCCGATCATTGGTTGGACGTTCTCCATGCTAAAGGGGCTGGTATGCCCGATTTGGAGTTATTTGACCTGATTGCGGAGAAGAGGAGTATGTCAAGGCGTTTGGAGGACTATGGGGCACAGAAGTCGACTTCAATTAGTACGGCGAAGAGATTGGCGGAATTCCTTGGTGACGCGATAGTGAAAGAAGCTGGTCTTTCCTGCAGGTTTATCATTGCTAGGCAACCAGAGCAAGCCCCTGTCACGGAGAGAGCTATTCCTCTTGCAATTTTCCAGGTATTTCCGCTTGGCCATCAACATGCCTTTTATGCCCTACGCTAATGTGGAATTTGGGAGTGCGCACTGCTTTTCTTCCTTGCTCATTTTAATGATTTGCCTTTTCTCAATTGGCTTAATCGATTCCTTCGTTCGGTTAAAATCAATTATAGGGCCTTTTCGTTCCGTTGATTGAATCTATCTAACGCAATCCTAAGACTAATACCCTCCTGCATACACATTCAAGTCCCTTAAATTTTAATACTTTTTTTCGAAGATTTGGGACATTTGTTTGGTTCTAATAATTTTGGTCAGTTGACCCTAGTCCACTTGACCTAATAACGATAGAGTCCTCAAAATTGATCAAGTTTATTGGTTGATCATTTTTATGAGTATTACTGTTATAACGAAATCTGTTCCTGCTTTCCTCTACTCTCTAATCTCTTTAATTTTGAACTTTCTAACCCCCCCCCTCCCAACGTTATAGGCTGAGCCCTCAGTCAAACGTCACTTCTTGCGAAAATGGTTGAAAGACTCCAGTATCACAGCAGATGTTGATCTTCGATCCATCCTCGACTGGAATTACTATCTTGAACGTCTTGGAAGTGCTATTCAAAAGATTATCACGATTCCCGCAGCTCTTCAACAAGTGCCCAATCCTGTACCTCGTGTCGCACATCCCGATTGGCTACACAAGAAGATGAATAAAGCTGAGACGTGCACTCAACGGAAAATCACCGATATCTTCAAATCTGCACCGGACATTGAGGACGGTATTAAGAATGGACCTTCTTCAACTCCACTTCCACCCAGAATCACAAAGAAAAGACCCTCATCGGTCCTACAACCTACTGGTCCTCCTAAGCCTTGGAGAGAAGTTCTTGGTGAGCCACCTCGATTGGAGGATGTTGGAACCCTGTCATGGTTGGAATTTCATCAGAGAAAATGGAAGCTTCAGGCAGAGAGGAGGAAGTGGATTGGAGAAGGTGGTGTCAGTAGTGGGCCAATGGCGAAGAGAATCAAAGGCCTTGGTGGATTCCTGACGAGAACTAGGGCGGCATTATCTCAGTGTATTTGGCAGGTTAGTTCTCCTTCTATCTTTATCCTTTCGAAGTGCTATTATTTCTCAATATCAGAATTTTCAGATGGGAAATTGGGGAATTTTGCTCTTACCAAGTTAAGGCTTCACTTCAATCCAGATTTCTGTGTAAACAGATTGTTAATAACTTTTGTCTCTGTCATATTCTATCAGAAGAAGAATAACGTCATCTCGTCTTTCAATCTCCTCTCCATAACCCCCCCCCCCCTTATTAGATCGGTTTAGCGCTCCTCGTGCTCATTTGCTTTCTCATGGTAATAATTGTCACTATTTTGCCTATCCGTAGTTAGCCAAAAATCAGACAATATGAATGATAAATCTTGTTTATTCCTTACATTATTGGTGTTGTGAGGGCTGTTTACTTGTTCACTGGTCTTTACTATTCTCATGTTGTAATCTGTATACATGATTTTTTTAACCTACAACGACATCAATACTCATAATTGGTTGGAGGTCATTTGTTCTCAATGATCGGATTTAGTTCGTGCTTCTCTCCTCTGGGAGGTGCTCCGATTCTACTCTTCTACCGAAAATGAATTTCCGATTTGGAAGTAATTTTTTTAATATTGCTCGAATCTACAGTATTTTCAAAGCTTGCCAACTATAATAAGCACTCTTCATTTGACCTCAAGTTTTTTGATTATTTAGTTCAACTCTTCTCATGTTCTTTTTTAAATTTACAATAAGTAGAACAACAGCAGAAAATGAATCTCACCGTCGCTATTGATATTTGATTAGTGCTAGGAGTACGATCAAATCAAGAGGGATAAGTAGAGAAATCTCAAGGCAACGATTCCATTCCGCCTTATTCCATACTGGTAAGTATCTTGAATGATTGGGTCGCGAAGTTCAAACCATTAATGGTTCGATGATGGTTTCATTCATTCGACTTTCCTAAGCAATCAAGACCAATTTTAGAGATCTCCAGCGAGTTAATTATTCTATCGGGATTTGAATATCCTTCAAATTTTTATGGTTTTCTTGAAGTTTCTAATATTATTTATTTTATTTATATCAAATGGCAGGCGTTTTTATGATTATCATTAGCCCTTTAGTTGACTTCAGGCTTCACAGAGGGGAAGGAACATCAAAGTGAAAAAAAGTCGTGACAAAAAGGACAGAATAATGATCCACAGATGCAAAAGAGACAGACAAAGGTAGAAAAAGGTGAGATGAGTACTGTGGAAGCAATCGAATATGCAGTGAGTGAGTACTGTGAAAATGATCGAATATGACATGGAGTCAGCGAGTACTGTGGAAGTAGTCGAATATGACATACAGTGGGGCGAGTGCTGTTGAAGGGGTTGAATATGACAAGCAGTCGGGCTGATTGGTAGTTTGAAGTGAGAAGTCAACTGCCGGTTGATAGACGTAGTTTGAAGTCAGAAGTCAACTGCCGGTTGATAGACTTGTTAGTTTGAAGTGAGAAGTCAACTGCCAGTTAATAGACTTGTAGTTTGAAGTCAGAAGTCAACTGCCGGTTTATAGACTTTCCCGTATGATTATACGTTGCCCATGGTGCACCACGTGGAGACAAGTCCATCACACACACCAAGTTCATAATATTATATTACTTCACCTTAGACTTGCTAAGAAACGATTATATTTCACAATTTATCTTGCAAACATTTTCAATGAAAACTATTGAATGGAACCATATATTACTATCATGGATTTCTTGGAAACCTTTTTCATTTCTTTTTGAGTCATGTTCATATTCTTAGAAATGTACTCGACAGGTCATGTTTGAAAAGAAATTGGAAAACTTTAGGATCTTTTCATAATTACGCCTTGCATTTTACCTCGTAGATAATTGAGGTAGTGCCAAGCCCAAAGCAGCCTGGTCTCTACACTCTCTGGGTCTACGTTCACTCGGCCTCCGACATGTTCTCCTCTCCTCCACAACTCCATTCAATTCGTCTCCATGTCCCCCGATACTTCTACGTTAACCAACGCGTTCCCAAAGCCCAGGAATCCGGTACTTTTTATCGAAAAGTCTCCTCCATCACTACAACTACCTGCGAAGGTGGTCAATCGAGTTCTGTCGCCTCAATGTCCAATTATACACTTCCTCGATCACATCCTGTGTACCATCTCTATGGTTACACAGTTCCAGAAGACGTCTACGCCAGCCATGCAGCGGATATTTCAGCAGACCTTGCACAGCCTGAAGTTGAGGGCGTCTACGAACTTCATGTTCCTCCTCTCTTTCGCTTACTCGCGAAACTTGGTTGCCTCTGTGCTGTTGCAAAGAGTGCTCGAACCCAGTCAATCACCTCTGAGGAACGAAGCTTCCAGCTAGATCAACTCGAATTTAGATCTCTTGCTCAACATACTTATCTCGGAGGAAGTGGAGATGAATGTCGATTGAGGAAGATGTTCTTGTTCTATTATTCGGATTCTGGACCAGTGGTGGTGCCACGAAGAGAAGCCCTTAGGCAGATGTATTTCCTCGTTGTTCCTTGGGCCCAGAGGGCTTACGTTTGTGTAGTGGATACTGCCAAGGTAAATAAACTCCCTGGTAATTTGGAGAGTATGTACTCGAGAAGTCATGCCTCCAATGCAACCTCGAAAAACATTCCAGAGAATTTAACTTTTGAAACGCGTGTGGAGACAGATGCTACCACTGCTAGACGCGTGGTTCAACGATGGATTACATCGGCAAGTCAGGAGAGAGGTCATGGAGGGAAGGAAAATGCACCTCCACAGCATTCAACTGATGCCGCCACGCCAATCGTTATCCTTCTCCACTCCTCCTCGGTTAATTCACATGCTACGCCATCGACCACATTGGACGCTCCTTGGCCAATTGGGGAGACCATGGTTAATAGAAGACGGGCACCGCAATTGACCGCTTTGGCTGAAATGCCGGTGATTGCACTAGGTGGTACTGCAGATGATGAAAAGAGTGCAGGTGAGATCGGCGAGGATGCGTACAGTGTTCTCAAATGGCAGCACACAATTGTGAAGAGAGCTATCAGGTTCTATCTACAGGTGAGTATTTGGTCCTTTTGTTTCCAAGCATGGCTTTCATCGCCTACAAATCGATAGATTTGAGAAAATGTTTTTCCTACTAACGAGAAACGCTTCCAAGTTATTAGGTGCTTTCATTTCTATTTGTGGTTACCACTTTCGATTTGGTGGCTGTACACTAGTGAAATGGCTTTCCAAAAATAAAAAAACAATTATTTTCACATTTTCGTAGTCGTGTCATTTCTATTGATAGGTGGTCTGCATCACCCTCGTTGCTACTAACGTCGGCTCGTATCTTTTTATTATCTTTTCCTTTACCATTTGTATCTCTAATCGACTAAATGATTGTGTATGTATGGACTGAATGATAAAATTAAACAAACATTTAGATCCTAGAACATGGACGAGTTTGATAATATAATCGATACTTTTTGAAATAGTCATTGCATTTTATTGTTTATTCAAGATTTGTAAGCCACACTTTGCATTTCGGGTTGACAGTGTATGGTAAATGACATTTTTTTCTTTAGTCTGAAGCCCGTTTCGAGAGTCAATTAGAGTTGTCTCGATATCTCCATGTTCCAGTTGGCAACATCCCAGTAACCGAGACCCCAGTTCGAGTCCAGGTCCCATCAGAGAAGACCGATGAAGGTGCTACGATCACCTCCATCTCTCCAGCGATAAGCACCACCGAATTTGGTTGCGATCTCTTCTTCGCTCGTCATCTCTGGAAATCCAATCATATTCTGTGGGCCTCTGGATCAGGGCAGCCTGATTTTGGTGGCAAGGAAGTGTATGACCAACGTCTACTTCTCGAGATGGAAGAAGCTTCTGTGAGTTATGCCTTTAAATAAAGGCCGTCGGCGTTTTTTCTGTTTATTGATCGGGTCATTTGGATATTTTTACAAGATGTGAGACTCTTTGGTACTGTACTTATTACTGTTGAGAATCTCGTTTCTGCCTCTGCAATCTAACTGCTGCAGCTAGAAATGACTCAGGTCCTGACGAGGAGGGGAGTAGTTGTCACCATGGTCGTCCATCTTTTATTCTCGGTCTTTTTTTATAATTCTAATCTAATTGGGACTATTATGTTTAAGGCCTAACATACTCGGTTTGTCATAGAGGGCATTGTGAAAGTACTTCTTCTGGAAACATTTACATGTTCATTTACGAATAAGCTTTTCGTTAAATAGGTCGTTGAAATCAATCGTTCCGGATGCTATCGCCACGTGTGTGTTGACCTGGAACTCTCCAATCTCGCAGTGAACACAATGTTAGTGGCCAGTCAAATCCCTGAACTAGAGGGTGCCAGTGCTATGACCTTCGATCACCTCATGCCTGCTCAACAATCGATCGAAGAGCAATTGAGAAGAGGGGTAAATGTTGGCGCTCAGATCACAGATTATGATGAGACTGCTGCATGTTCTGCTGCTTTCCGAATTCTTAGAGCAATGGTTGTAGCTTGGGTTCGCGATGTAACTCAATTTAAAAATCCTCTGGCTGATGAGCAGATAATCTACTTCTATCATTGGTTAAGATCCTCGTCTTCCCTTCTCTATGATCCAGCTTTGAGGCGTACACTTCAAAAGCTTATGAAGAAGGTGAGCCTTTGCAATATCTCCCTACTAAAACAATATCAGCTGTTGATGGTGATTAAATTTTGTGTATTGATTAGGTCTTCCTAAAACTTGTTGATGAGCTGAACCAGACTCACGGCTTGGACGTCGTGTATGCGAATTTCAGTCGGCTTCTACTCTGCACTCATCAACTAGATGTTGTGGATGCTCTTTCAAGGACTGATGGTCTTTCTCGAATGCTTCAATCGAAATCCCTCTTTTTTCACATTGATCTTCAATACACTCGAGGATGGCATCAGCTTCTGTGGTATGACTCTGCGAATTTTGCTGGTCTGAGGGTGAGAGCCATTTACTTATTCATTCTATTCAGTGTGGCAACCATGATGTGGCAGACGTTAGGCACAGTTTAGACCACAGATGTAAACTTAAACGAGAATAACAAAATAGAGGTTGAATTAAATGGGTTATTGTCTGTCAACTTGTACTTCGCGTATACATGGACACCGAACGATAAGGTCATGAGGTCAACCAGGCGTCTTAGGTATTTGTTAGCATACTCGATTGTTTCCCAAACCAAAAGGCGCTTTGGATGGGTGCAAGCTATCACCTAAGTACTTCCCATTTACATCGGGAGCCACACTTTTAATTAAGGAACAAAAAGAGGGAACTTTAGTTCAGTTTGAAATCTTCCTTCTGATTAACTGTAGTCCTCTATGAACACAAAGTCAATCTATTTCAAATGGCAGGTGTTTTGATAGTTATCATTAGCCTTTAAGTTGACTTTAGGCTTCATAGAGGGGACGAGGAACATCAAAGTGAAAAAAATTCGAGAGGAGGGGAGGGGGGTGGGGTAGGGAACAGAAGAGTGTTTCAAAGAGGTAAAAGAGATAGACACAAAGGTAGAAAAAAGGTGAGATGAGTACTGTGGAAGTAGTCTAATAAGACATACAGTGGGGTGATGGTAGTTTGAAGTCAGAAGTAAACTGTCAGTTTATAGACTTTTTTGCTGTATTTGTATACGTTGCCCAGGGTGCACCACGTGGTGGTAAGTCTATCGCACACCCCGATAGTCAATTAAGCTTTATATTTCTATTTAAAAGGTGTAAGTGCTGGATATTTCGAATAATAATAATATACTAACCACTCAATGATCTTTTATATTTCGAACATATTGCATAATTGGCCAGGTTGTTCTTATTTTAATATCATCTAAAAATGCCAGTTACCGGTTGAGGGTGCGAGTGCAGTTTTGGCGAACAAAGATCAATTTTTGAAATGGACAGAGTCAGTCTTTGAATTTTGCACTAATTATTATGGGAAGTATTGACCTGACTAAACTTCCCCCTATCTTTTTTTTAAAAAAAACGAACATTTTTGGAAGCCTTCTCCCTCCTAAGTTGATAATTTCAATTTGTATGCCCTCCTCTTATGCAATGAGTTTATAGATAAAACTCGTAAGTGCGTGGAGGGCACTGTTATTACCATTTTACTATTCATATTAAGTGAGTAAGGGGTTTTTTCTTCTCTATTTTGCAGATTGACTTGGAGGCAATGGCTGCGGATAAATCATCCTCTCAGGTGCAAGATATATCCTCTACAAACTACAGCAGTGATGATGCTTCTGATACGCAAGTGGACATGTGGTGGCATCTGGCCAGATACCTCCCTGAATCCCGAGGCCTTCGCACAAAGTTCCACACCCTCATCGCCGGTTACCTTCTAGCCACTCGCAAAGCCATCGTGGATGAAACTCATCGCCTCTCTCATATCACTGAGGCCGTCACCACAAATGAGAACTCTGCGGATGAAGTCTTGACAGATGCTACACTTACCCCAACGGTTCTAGACTTCTTAGATCGTTTGATTCGTGAACAAGTCGCTCCTGAGCTCTATACGTTCATCCAACGACTTAGACGAAAAGCGGGGCCTTGGTGTTCTGCTGAGGAAAGTGTTGAACGGGGTGCCTTTAACGCCGCTGAAATCACCGCTTATTTGGATGAAACGGATGATATTGAACGAATTGAACTCCCACCTCTACTTCCTCCACATCCTGCTCAATTCGCTTCTCCGAAAGAGAAGGTCAAACTCACTCCTCTCTGCGATTTTGTGAAAACTCTCTGCGTGGTGCTCTCTCTGGACACTTGTATCGCTCGACAAGTTGGGGAGATGCAGAGGGATTTGTTCAGACTTCTTGGGGTTGGGGAATTCTCCTCAGATGCAACCTGGTGTGCTCCACATGAGTTTGGAGAGGAAGGAAGATCCCTGGTTTTGCACTTGGCTGAGGTCACTTGTGCTGCCTGCAACTTTGTGAGGGACTTGGATATCTGCAGAGAGAGGTATGTGGCAAAGGTGGCGGTGGATGGAGGTGAGACCTCGTTGTGGGTTCCACTGTGTCCCCACTGTGAAACTCCCTACTCAAGAGCGGCTCTTGAAACTGGCCTGCTGGGGCAGTTGGAACACTTTACAAAACAGTTTGTTCTTCAGGTAAGTTGGCGCTTAATTTGCAAGGGTACTATTACTACCAAACTTTCGAAAAAGGAATGCTTTGAACTGTGAATAAACGTTTCCATTACAATTAAAAGTTATATGGGAACTCGAGATTCTAAGATCTCTCTCTTTTGAAGAAGTAGATCTTCATGCTTCCCATCTTCCTCTCCTGTGAATGTTTTTTGCAAACGGGTACATCTATGGCAATGAATTTCTAAGGTCCAAGACTAACACGCATCTTAGTTCCTTGGGTTAGAAATTAATGTTTTTTTGAGTGCAATGATCAAAATTGAGGCAGAAAAATTCTGTCTGATTTAATTACCTTTGATCTGCCAATAAACTACTACCATTTCTGCTTTCTTAGTCATGTTGTCCTTGTTCTCCCAGTAACTGATGTTTGCTGAGTAGGATTGGGGAATACCTTAGTAATTTCGTCCATAAATATCCCTGAATACCAGCACTCCTTTTGGCAGTTATCCTACTGTACACAATTTCTGTTTAAAAAATGAAGTTTTCTCTTACACCGACTAATTTCTATAATCGGCTAATTCTCGACTCTTTAATTTATAGGATCTTCGATGCCCCAAATGCATCTCAGGCGGTGGTATCCAAGAGTCTTCTTTATCCCGTGGTGGATCTCAAGGTCGTTGTGCTGACTGCGCCACACCCCTAGAGCTCACAGTTCGTGGTGGCCAGGATTTTATTCGTCGCCGTTTAGCTGTCTATGCTGCTGTTGGTCGAGCTTTTGGCCTTCACGCACTCACGCTTAACGCTGATTGGCTGTTGTGTTTTGGCATTTAAATTTAATTGGCTACAATTTCTTATGCATAATGCATTTACACTCAAATCTGTCATCTGTTTATTTATAACGTGGCTTTATCTAAGATTTTCGGAAGGATATATATATATTTTTCTACATGTAACCTATTGAATAAAATATTTTTATAACACTTATTTCTTATTTTCTCTTTTCGGTGTTTACATAAAGCTGGCTTTTGAGAAATTCATGCCTTAGTAATAATGCTAACTTATCTTAAAGTTCTAGCTTTACTTTGCGAGCCTTATGTTTGGTTAGATTCTAACCCATCGTTAATGCCTTCTTTGTTACTCAGAAATCCTTAAAAATGTTAGAATTGATGGATTCCGTTAGCTTATAAATGCAACAGCAATTACTAATCACAACTTACGCTATTTTACATTCGTCAACTTTAGATCACACATGATTGAAGGGTATTCACCATTGATTCAGACAGTTTTGGGAACAGGATTGACGTGGGGCGCAACTGCATTGGGTGCGTTTTTCTGTATCTTCCAACCGACCAATGGGCGTGTGCTTGAGAATGTGAGCAACACCTAAGAATTACTCCCTTTTCCACTAGCCTTCATTTGTCTTTTATTGCGCAAACTAATTGTTTTCTTTAAGGGTAAATTCCTTGACGGAAGCCTTGGATTTGCTGCTGGGGTAAATATTTTATTTCCGCCTAAATTAATCTTAGTTGTATTGTCTTGACAAGCGTTGCTTTGTTGTTTAGGTTATGCTTGCAGCTTCTTTCTGGTCCCTTCTCCAACCAGCCATTGATCTAGCACAGGAAGCTGACTCGGCCACGAGTCTCAGTTACATGCCTGCTGCTATAGGGCTTTTAACTGGAGCATTATTTATTATTGTGTCAGATTACTTCTTCCCGGAACACGTGAGTACCATAAAATCAGGCTTACTTTTAATTTTTCAGTAGTCGATAATTTGGCTTTTTGTGTTTTAAGGATATTATCAGTGACAATGTCCACCAAGAACCCGAAGTGTCTTCATCTACTTCGCACATTGTGGACAGTCATCTGTTTGCTAGTGAGTTATTGAATTTTTTTCTTTCTTGTAGTACTGTTTTGAATACCATGCTAATTGTATGATTTTGTTTGCTATTTAACGGAGTAAAGGAAATGGTAGGTTTTGGCGTTTTATTGGTTTGCGCTTGCGTTGACTTAATGGAACTGTGAATAACTGACTGGTTTTGCTGTGCAAACCACCTAACCCTCGTACTTTTTTGTTTGAGCACTTGTTTTCTTCTTTCTAACATCATTTCGAATTTCATTTCATTTCTTTGGAATTATCTTAAGATTCCTGTTAAATGCTAAATGAGTAATACCAATTTTTTTTTGGGATTCAACCCAAGTAAGGTAAATGTAAGTTTTCACTTAGGTTTAAAATTTTTGAAGTGATTGGTGCCATCTTGTGTGCATCTAGTAAAATGATTGATAGACCTCAATTCGTTAATAGAAGTGGTTGATAAAATAGGCTTTTTTCTCTAACTTAGTAATCGAAACTAAACAGGAAAAAATATGAAAATTTAATCTGTTTGTGGTTATCGCATAAATCGATCCGAATAATTGGATTCTATGCAAATGTATGTTAATTAACTGCTAAAATTAATTATTTCCTATCAAATTTCTAATCTAATTTTCGTCTGTAGGAGAGTGAATGGCGGAATTTCTACCTGTTGCTTGAAGTTTGAGTGCTAATTATTGATTGATTTGTTGTTTTATCTCAGGCATGCTTCCACATTGTCAAAAGTGTTGACTTAATTTGATCATCGCAACTTTGCTTTCATTTATCCCAATAATGACCCAAGTTCAACTCAGAGAAAGGAGTACTTTAGTTCCAAAGATGAGGAGAATTTTGCCAGGTCTATGGTGTTTATGAAGCTCATCATTTAACATATTTATTTAAATCTAATTGCTGGCTTTATGATAGTTATCGTCAGCCATTTAGTTGACTTCGGCCTTCACAGGTGGGAGGAGCATCAAAGTCACGAAAATTCGAGGGGGAGGGAACACAAGAGTGATTCACAGATGTAAGGGTGACAGACAGAGGTAGAGAAAAAGGTAAACGTGAAGTGAGTACTGTGGAAGTGGTCGAATATGACATACAGTCGGGTCATGGCAGTTTGAAGTCAACTGCCGTTTGAGTATACGTTGCCCAGGGTGCACCACGTGATGATTAGTCTGAAATGCACCCTTCATTTGACATATCGTTTCTTCGATAATCGTTCAAGGATTTTGCGGTTTAGATAACCTCGTGTTGCATGTTGCTGTTGCACGAATCAGTGCTGATAAATAATGAAAAATAAATTTAGCGAGAATGCGGATGTTTGCTTTAGTTTTTCCCTAAGATATTTTATGCATGTATTCCTCTGGATTGGTTATTTAGACTCTCTATTTGCTAAAATATATCCGTCTTCTTACAACTTCCTCTCATCTTGGCCGATTGGGGAGAATACAATACTTTCTTTCGGCTGAATTAAACCACGCGTAGGTTGTTTCTATATTTGCTTATATCTGGACACGATTTGTCTCTTTGTTTTCACACGCCACCCTCCCCCCCCCCCCCCCCCCAACAACTTAAATAATTGAAGCACTCCTTTATCCGGTGTTTGTCTTGTGCATATAAAATAGGGATTTTTTATATTTGCCATGTTTTGCAGGACTTTCTAATGAGTCGGTTCGTTACCGTGGCAACAATCTCTTAACCCCCATTACATTTCCTGATCCCCAACTAATTTCTCCCCGCATTCCGCGAATGAGCACCAAACTCTGGCTGCTTCTTCTAGCCATCACCGTGCACAACATTCCTGAGGGTCTTGCAGTGGGTGTGGCCTTTGGTGCTGAGAATGACATCACAGGTTTCTACCGAGCCAGGTAATTAGCTCATTTATAAAATCATTCCTACTGAAAACATATTGAGTACCAATTGATTGTTGACTCAGAAACCTCGCCCTCGGTATGGCATTGCAAAACTTCCCTGAAGGTCTTGCCGTCAGTTTGCCGCTTCGCGCGAGTGGATATTCATTCTGGCGCAGTTTTTGGTGAGTTTGAATCCGCGGTACTGCTTATCATACCTTTACGAGTACGATTAATGCCTGGGGGTGGGGGTTTATTGGCCTTTAGGTACGGACAACTCTCAGGTTTCGTCGAACTGATTGCTGGCATTCTGGGCTGTGTCACTGTGCAATATATTCAAAGTCTCCAACCATACGCTCTCGGTTTCGCTGCTGGAGCAATGATTTTTGTGATATTCGATGATGTGATACCCGAGGCACACAGAAAGTAAGCGTGCGTTTATTTACTTAGTCATTTTCGTAAGCGGCAGTTGTCTTTCTTCCTTATGCCAACTTTACTGGGAATTTTCATATTCCGATTATTCATTTCCATCTGCAGTTTTTTTGTTTTTAACGTAAATTGTTCATGTAGTCCTTTTTAAATTTGGCGTTGCATTGTTAGGATACGACTAAAGTTGGTACCATTTTTTTTAAATGGTACCAACTTTAGATAGGGAGATGAAGGACGATTTGAACGGAAGGAAATGATTGGTCTAGAGGTGTTCAAAAAGCGCCTGGCTTTCGAATTATCCATTTATTTTATTTAATGAATACCTTTCGGTGTGTCCATAGTTCAAACTTCAGGCTCTATCCCCTGGGTGTTAGTTCACATTACTCACTGATGCTTGGCCACCTCGATGCGTCCATCTTTCTCTCTCTGTTTCTGGACCCATTTTTACCATGTCTTTAATGCTTTTGATGTTCGCTCTAGTCTTTTGTGTATTTGCCCTTAAACTTCGACTGTCTTTTGGCCAATATCTGTGAAATCACCTTTCCTTTAACAAGTGCAGAGTTTCAAAATAGCACTCGTATCCGTTAAAATTAACCCCCTGAAAAAAGTGGTCTTTATGATGTTGTTGTATTAAGGTGGTCATCCAGGTTTTAATTTGCATTGTTATCGGCGGCAAGATGTCTTTGATCTCGCTTCTATCACCCCTCCCTGGCCCCGCAATCCTCCCCCCCCCCCACCCCACCCCGTTTTTTCCAAATTTTACGACTCTTCTTTTCATCACGTTCCATTGTACGATTGCTTCTGCGTTATGATTGGTCATTTACATCTTGACTGCAATTGGAAATCAGGTGAATGGTTTTTAAATACATCCACCATAAAGAGCCGTTAATTACGTCGGCTAGACGTCTCTCTTCTGATAACTAGGGATACACTTAGGGGTCAAGTGGATTCAAGAGCCTTTTTTCCAAAATGGGATGATGGAATAAACGCCATCACAGAATGAAAGGAGGTAAAATTGTGTTTGAGAGAAAAAGCCAAGGCACACTTAGTGAAGTTGGCCGTTTTGCGTTCACCGTCCGTATTGCCACGCATGCTGTCATAGTGACTCGGCAAGGGTGTTCGATAGCAAGTTACAGCCGACTTACTTGACAATTTCAATTCCGAAACATTATCCCTCGACCTCGGGTTAAAGAGGGGGTGGGGGGGGGGGACAATGGTCTAGCCATTGTCGAGGGTTGATTGTCAAGCATTTTTTTATCTATAATTTGCTGCATTAAGCACACATCGGCTATCTATAACTTGAATACTTGGATTGTTGAAGGCATTTTAAAGGTGAATAGGTGGCAATTATCCGTTGTGTCGGTGTTCTCGTGGTAACAGATTCGCATTCCTTCGTATTTTTTCGTATTTACGCTACAGCCTGTAATGCGGCACTTGCAGACACTCCTCTTGAGGGTGCTTGAGGTGAGAAAATCGAAGTCTGTGGCCGTTTATTAGCCTATTGGGCTTCGTGCACATTGGCTATGCCTCTAGACCCGATACTTTCTTCAACCCCCTGGACATAACTGTGACTGCAATTTGACCCTGCAGATGGAGCAATAAAAGGAATGTGTGTGTGAGTGTAAGCGATGACGCACTTTGATTTGCCTTTCTCTCCACTCAGCCATAAACCTACCCTCCCCC
>UZAE01013490.1:2182-21928 GCA_900617975.1 Rodentolepis nana | reverse complement strand
AGAAGGCACACAACCAAGCATTTCGACTAATTACTGGAGGGATAAAATCAACACCCATTGATGCAATGCTCCTAGTTACAGGAAGCACCACAATATGTTCCCTTATCAAAGAAAAGGCCTTGATCCTGTACGAGAAGCTACTGCGCATTCCCATGGATAAGTTCTTCAGCACCTATGAGGATAGACCAAGATACCTGAAAACGCAATCTGGTCCAATACAGAAAGCCATAGAACTGAAGAAAGCATTACAAATTGATGACAAACCAAAAAGCCTCTCTCCCCCCATGAACCCATTAGCAGGCATTGATGTAGTTGACGCACTTGCTAAGAAGGGGATAACGATTTTGCAATGCATGGACCGGCCGATTTTTTGCCACACAATGAAGGCCTTAATCAGGAGAAAATTCCAGACCTCAAGGTGCAACGAACTTAAAGCTCAAACAAAGGAGAAACAGTGGACAATGGCACTCTCCGACATATCCGACTGGCCAAGAATCGAAGCCGTTGCTGAGTTTAGACTACGTACCGGACACGAATGCTTGGCAAAACACCTTCGCAGATTGGGAGTATACACTCAACCCACATGCCCTCTATGTAACTTACAGGAGGAAATGGAGAAGACCCACCTGATTCGGTGTCCAGCCCTAAAGACAAGGACGGAAAGCCAAAGATACTGGGAAGCAAGAAGACAGCTAATGAATTGCTATTAATTAACTGCTATAAATGTACCCCCCCCCCCCTTCTTGGGGGAAGCTGAAGTCAAAGTTTAAGGGCTAATGATAAATATCATAAAGCCTGCCATTTGAAATAAATAAATAAATATTGGTTTTACTTACCTTAATAAATTGTAGCTGTAATCTTTTGAACACAATATTGTTTGAGATAATTTCGAGGTTACAACGCTCAATAAATGGTCCACATCAAGATCAATCTGTTCAGAAATTGTTTTTATATGATGGCCATAAATTGCGCAGATGGTATACTTTATTTGTGTCTCAATTTCGGATAATTTCCTTAAAAATTAATTAATACATTTCAATGATTAGCATTACTAACTACAAACGGTTTATTTCCGCGCTAAAGTGTTGGTTTTTCACTTAAAAAGGGATTTCTTGTATAATATGCATAATGAAAAGGCCGTTAAATATATTTTCAACCATATAGGCTCCTAAAAGTAAAGGTCCACATATTATTGTTCAAAGAGATGGACTAGTTAGCTGCCGACAGGAAACTGGGAAAATTTGCCTATTCATCCATCGACGTCCCCAATGGGTATACTTAAAAAGTTTGCATTTGTATAATGCTTGCATGCATCTGAAAAATGGCTTTTTCTATAACCGGCTCAAAATCGAAATAAAATATTTTACTTCTATCGTATATGAAATTCATGCTGATAAATATCAAGTCTTTTTTGCATGTCGCGTTTTAAACTAGAATACAATGATAGCAATTTAGTTCATTCTAACTATTTATAACAGGAATACTGACTATTCGATAGGCGTGAATTGCTCAAGCTTTTATGAGGTGCTTTAGTTGCCGTCTCATTGTGTATTTATTCTTCAAATTTCATCATTACCTTAGCATTGATTAACAATGAATCTAAAGTGTTAAATAAATAGATGCTTTTACTTATGCTACTTATAGGGGCTTGAGATTTTGACATTGTAATCAGAACAGTTAAATCCCATTTTGAAATCCAAGGCGACAATTATTCTGAACAACACTTTTTCAAACATTTTGAAGTTTAATGGTCTCTTAATAAATTTTGAATGCACAACTGTCAAAATAAAACATTAACTTTTTAAGCAGTCATAGATGCATGACAAAAGTTATTAAAAATTGATCAGCTTTCTGTCATATGAAACATGATATATTTAAACCAATAGTTCTATTAATCAGTTGAAAAGTTAGCCTATTTAAATCGAATTATATTAATTAATATACTTCTTATCGAGTTCACTTCGATTTTTAGTTCACATGATTAATGGTCACACTCAAGGAGGAGAACATTGGCAAGTGCTCTAAATTTTCATAAGAATTAAAGTAAATGTGTAGATATTCATTAAAGTATAAATTTTAAGGTCTTATTCCTCCTATTTTGTTGCTCATTAAATAGGTAAGATTTTGCCCAATTACGTATATAATTAAATCTTTTGAATAATCTATTATCTTATTTGGTAATTTACCATTTTGGTCTGGCAAATTAACTCTCATTGACATGGAATAAATTTTAATTATCTGTGAATTAATTGGATTAAGAGCAATTCTGGATGATTAGTTATACAGTTTTCTAAATTTGAAGACTATACATTTCAGTATATAACGATATTTTTTACGTGAAATTGTACCATTTTTTGCTAAAATATACGGTTCTATGATAGCGCCGCATAGTTAATTCTCAAAGGAACTCTCTTGGATAGCTTGAAGATCGAAAGCATGCTATAAATTAAGTTCCAAATCTTATGGGTTTTTCATTTAAGATTTATACGTTTTTGAATTCTGGGAATTTTGACTGTAGGGAGTTATCAATTTTAACACTAAAACATTTATTTATTTCAAATGGCAGGCTTTATGATATTTATCATTAGCCCTTAATCTTTGACTTCAGCTTCCCCCATGAGGGGGGTGGGTACATTTATAGCAGTTAATCAATAGCAATTCATTAGCTGTCTTCTTGCTTCCCAGTATTTTTGGCTTTCCGTCCTTGTCTTTAGGGCTGGACACTTGACACTAAAACATTTATGCGTTCTGTTACATATTTCAAGTTAATGTCAACTGCTGACAGCTAAAGTTTACACTTGTATTTGTTTGTGAGTAATTTTCTAATCTTGTTTATGATGGTACTTATAAAGTCACTGTTTTGCAAAGATATTCGAAATAGTTCATTTCATTTAATAAATCACTAATAGTTTAGCCCCGTGACCTTGGACAAATTTATGTTGGTCGAAATAGTCTCGCAGCTGTTCGTAGATATCGAGTGCAAATTTATCTACAACTTATAGCATCTTTAGCAGCTTTAAAGTAGATAAGCTCGCAATGTACTCAAACGAAAATAAGGAGAATGCAAATTATGTGTTTAACAGATCAAAGGGTGTTAAAAGTCCTGGTCTTTTCCTTAAGGTGATGTAGAACTTGTTGCAATAACTCTATATAGGTAAACAAAGGACTTCGTGGTGGCAAAAATGTCATTTCTTATAATGGTAAAACATTAAAATTAATATTTATGCTCTATATGAAATTGGATTTAACTTTCGTTAATTTTTAGTGTCTACTCGCCGTAAATTAATTCTCCGCAGTGCTCGACAGAGCTTGTCTTTGAAATTCGGGAAACTTGCCATCGAGCATGGTGAAAACAGGGCGCCTAGTTCTCCTTCATCTGATAATACTCCAAGGCGACGTTCGGAACTAGCACATTGGGATCTTAATAATGTCCCGAGCAGTTCTTCCACTTCTGGTTCAAAAGCAACCATTAAAAAACCGAACGCAAAACCAGAGGTTTAATATTGGAATCTTTTTCATCGCTTTTTACTTATATATATTCTGTACCATTGCTTTTCTTTTTTCTAAATTAGTTGGCTAAAGATAACGTAATGAGATTATTTTCAATTAATCGAAATCTGGAAGATGTTTTTTTCCGCATTCGTCGAACAATGAAATTCGATGAAGATAAAGAGCCATATAAACTCACGCACTTTCTTCGTTATCTTGGAAATGAAATGATTCGCGAAAAGCGTGTAAGTTATCTGGATCAAAGTGTGTAGTTTGTTTCATTTCATTCACTTAAGTTAATTGATTGTTTTTCATTCTAGGATCATTATCGTCGATCTGATTTTTTAGTTAATAAGCACGTGGACACACAAACAAGAGATATGCTCTGCACAATTGCTGATTGGATGATCGGTTTATCTGAGTTGTTTCCTCTTACTCAATATGTCATTCATTTGGCTTGGGATATCTTCCTCTGCTACTTGGAAGCGATGAAGTCGGAGAGGAAATTCGACATTGCCTACAACGAGCGGGAAGCTGCATCCCAAGTTCCCATGTAATATTTAAATTTTGATACTCTGTCTATTTCTTTTACTGTTTTACTTAATTTAACTTATTTGATTCTTATCTAGAAATTGGCTTTCCAATAGTGCGAAGATCGCCGTTCAAACAGCTATCAAATTAGCCGATGTAGATCCGCAAATTATTGACTTCGAGCATGATAACAGCAAGTTATTTGGTGAATTAAACTTCTACACATATGTGGCCGAAGAAAAGGCTTTTTTGTCAACTATTAAGTTTAACTTCCTCTGGCCCAGTGATGTTGTCTTTCTCGATGAGTTTCTTGAGGTTTGCTTCGCTCATAGTATGTTAATTAATTATTGCTTTATCTATTCATGTTTTCGTTTTTTTTAGGTGTTAGATTCGCAGAATGCGATGATGAAAAAGATGTGTAGCTTTCTCCTTGATGTGGGAATGCATAATCATGAACTTAGCCTTTCACAAGCTTCTAAAAAGGCCGCAGCTGTGCTTTGGCTAGGCCGATGTGTTCTCAATAACCCTACTTATAGAATTTGGCGAGCTCAACCCGAAATCTCCTCGGTGCTTGATCTCATTGATTCGAACCCGGATTTCTACGACCCCTTGATAGCTTCAAAGTAATTTTGTTTGGTTACTCACTTCTTTGTCACACTTATTTTCTAATCCTTGTAATTGGTTCATCTCTTTTTTCAGCTCTAAAGAATTAGAGAATACCTTACCACCCGATCAGCTGGAACTCATCAACAGTATGAAAAATCTACTTGAATTGGAAGGAGACTTGAAGCCCCTGTGGTCCCCTTTATTGGAGACTATTACTACCTACTCTGAAAGTGAGATTATTCCCTTGGCCCTTAAATACCACAAGCAAGCTTTTTGGCAGTTAGCTGAGACTGTGAAATATAGGGAAATAGTGCAAAAGCAAAAAGCAACTGTGCGTTCCCTAGAAAGGACTCTCAAATTTCCAGTTGAACTCAAACGTGCTCCAACTGTAACTAAAAGGCCAGTGTCAACTTGCAAGCATACTCTACGGTGGAGTGTCTTCAGTCGACATAGATCATTGTAAGTTACCCCAACTTTCTTTTCCAAAATGAAGATGGTGTGTCAATACCCTCAATAACCACATTTTAAGCTATGGATATTTTTACCTTGCTAAGGTAGACATAAACATAGGCCTTTGTTTGGCTGCCTCTTTAGATACGTTTCTCACTTTTTGTTTGATGAGAAAAATTGTTTAGAAATCGGTTCATCTAAAGCCCTGAGTTCTTTACTGAAATGTGATTTGAATTTCACTTTCTTATTAGGCGACGGGACGGTCATTCCACTTAAAGCTTATTCCTTTTTACCTTCAATCTCACTCAAAATAATTGATATTCTTGTGCAGTTTTTCACGAGGTCGCTGGTAGCTAAAGTAAACATGGACCTTTCCACTTTGATGCATGCTGATTAAACTCTACCTTTTTCGTGCGTTCTAGGACTGGTTATGACGTTCCAACGGAATATCTACTCGGGTCTTTGAAGTACTTGGTCCCTAATTATCCTCTTGTTGAATGTCCACCTTCCTGTCAATGTTTCGTATGCAGTAATCTCTTAAGATTCCACAGTATATCTCAACCTCACTAGAGCGCTTTCATATCTACACTTACTTTTTTACCCCTTCTGTGGTCTCTATAATTTTATACCATTTTACTCTGTCTTCATTTCTCGTTTCCCTTTCATTTCATTTAGGGCGATGTATGTTCATGCATGTATGTATTTAAATTACCCCCAATCTTTCACAGTATCGTCACCGTCTTTGACTTTTTCTATCCTATGCATGCACATTTGTCTGATTATAATCTGATTACTGATGATTTCTTTTCGGATCAACTGATCTCTTGATCCAATCTGAGAAATTCTAATCATAATTGTAAATCCCGATGTGCTTTCTTTGTAAGATAAATCGCCTCTGTGGATCCCTGCAGTAAAGTGGTACCTGTAAAATAAAATGTAAATGTGATCGATTTTTACCTTTCCATTTTGAACCTAATGCCCCAGATTAAAGAGCAAATAAGGATATTGTTTAGTTTACATATCTAATTTTCAAGATATTTGCCAAGTAACCAAAATCAATCCACTGGAAATCAATAAATGTGTGGAACTGAATGATTGCTAATGAATTGTTGGGTTAGGGGTTTTGGCAAAGAGTATCTACCAATTTTTACAGAAATTAAACTTTGTTTTCCCCATTGCCATGATAATACTGAAGAGAAACTACTTCATGAAGATTCTTGAATCTCCCAATTGTGACGATTCACACGATCCTCAAGTCTAACCTATGGATATATTTCTATTCCATCGACCCATCTGCATAATTTAACTAAGTTAACAATCAACAGTTATAATATAACTCACTCTCAAGATCAAATATTATTGATTTCTACAAAAGAATGCAAAATGTTTTTAGCAGTCAGTAACATGGAGTTTGTGGGTTGTATGCTCACGTAATTCATACCAGGTTTTTAAAATTTCGACCCCGTTCCCATTGTAATCAGTTTATTTAAGGTCCCTTCTCTGCATGCTTCCTTTACGTCCATAAATTAGCTTATATGTGGCACCCGTTGGGAAATAATCCATAAATAAGGCGGTTATTACAACGCTATTATTTCATTGAAGTTTTTTATTTATATCAAATGGCAGGCGTTTTGATAGTTTCATTAGCCCTTTAGTTGACTTCAGGCTTCACAAATGGGAAAGAACATCAAAGTAGCAGAAAGTCGAGGGATGAGGAACAGAAGAGTGGTTCAAAGATGTAAAAAAGACAGACACAAAGGTAGAAAAAAGGTAAGGTGAGAACTGTGAAAGTGGTGGAATATGACATACAGTGGGGTGATGGTAGTTTGAAGTAAGAAGTCAACTGCCTGTTAATAGATTTGTTTTGCGTATGAGTATACGTTGCCCAGGGTGCACCACGTGGAGGTATGTCTATCGCATACCCCATGAGCAGAAATATCTGAACTCTTTATTACACACTTGAGTTGGTCGGGATTTTAACCAGTATCTTCAAGCTAACCACACTAGAAATTGCTAAAACGAAGTCTAACTGTCAGAGGAATAATTCCAAAACTATGAACTTGAAGATTAAATTTTCACTTAACCATATTAAACAACATGATCTCCACTAATTACTTTTCAGCTTACAAAACTTGTCTGGTTTTATTTTCTTGTTGGAATCATGAATTTCACCTCAAAATGATACTTCACTGATGAGATATATAGTTGACAAGTTGGTACCTGCGTTCTTTCAAAATATCATGTCAGTCATTTTGCTAGTACAATCTGCATATTTTCTTCCAAACTGAGCATTTTTAAAAATAAGTGAAAAAGATGTAATTAAACAAGTGCCTAAATATGCCTTCACTATCAACATCTTATTTGGAAGCGGAGGGGTGTGTGCGATAGACTTACCTCCACGTGGTGCACCCTGGACAGCGTGCGATAGACTTACCTCCACGTGGTGCACCCTGGGCAACTTTCAACCCTTGCTGGTTTTCTAAACAATTATTCTTAAGAATACGATAGACTTACCTCCACGTGGTGCACCCTGGACAACGTACGATAGACTTACCTCCACGTGGTGCATCCTGGGCAATGTATACTCATACGGCAAAAAAGTCTATTAAATGGCTTGGAAACGTGACCTCATACGGCAAAAAGTCTATAAACCGCTGGGCAACGTATACTCATACGGCAAAAAAGTCTATTAACTAGTGAGATGGGTGTGCGATAGACTTACCTCCACGTGGTGCACTATGGGCAACGTATACTCATACGGCAAAAAAGTCTATTAACCTGGGGCAACGTATTCTCATACGGCAAAAAAGTCTATTAACCGCCAGTTGACTTCTCACTTCAAACTGCCATCACCCCACTGTATGTAATATTCGACTACATTCACAGTACTCACATCACCTTTTTTCTACGTTTGTGTCTGTCTGTTTTACATATTTGAAACACTCTTCTGCTCCTCCCTTCCCATTTTGAATTTGAGTCACTTTGATGTTCCTCCTCCTTTCTGTGAAGCCCNGGGGGACAGAAGAGTGTTTCAAAGATGTAAAAGAGACAGACACAAAGTTGGAAAAAAGGTGAGGTGAGTACGGTTGAAGTAGTCGAATTTGACATACAGTGGGGTGATGGTAGTTTGGAGTCTGAAGTCAACTGCCGGTTAATAGACTTTTTTGCCGTATGAGTATACGTTGCCCAGGGTGCACCACGTGGAGGTAAGTCTATCGCACACCCCATTTCATTGAAGTAATTTTGCTCATTTTTAATCTCCCTGAAGGTTGTCAGTCATTCGGTTATGGGCCGCATAATGAATATGAGGCAGAGTTATATGAATTAAAGCCTGCCCAATTTAGTGATATCTTTTCAGGTTATTTTGTCTTTTCTAAGTGTTTTATTATCACTAATGGAACGGTCAACTATGTTGCTTCACCTTGAATAAAGAGTTCAATATTAGGTGATAAAGAGGAATTAGATGGAAGTGGAAACTAACGCGAAGACTTTGAAAGAGTCTTCAAGATTGAGGGTCGACATTTCTCCATTTCCTGTTGTTTCCAATTCAAAATTTGGCTCAGTTTGCCGGATGAATTCACGGTTGATGATCTGAACTTATTGACATGTTTATAAGTTGCGGTAGCTACCATGTTACTAGCCACCTAGCGCAGTTTTCTTCTGCAGCCTTTAAGTCCAATATCAAGGTACAATGGACCTCTTTGAAGAAGCAGTTGCATTCAATTTTATCTAGAAGAAAAGCCTTGAATCTGGAATGTTTGTGTGCGAAATTACATTAAATATTGATCAATTTCTTCTTGAAGACATTTTAATCTCGCATCATTCACTTCCCTCTTGTAAGGCCCTAGAAGTCACAAATATCTTCCTTAGGCACAATATGCCCTTGCCAAATACACGTTTTAGACTTCTATGAGTCAGAACGTCTTGACAATTAATTAGCGAGCTCAATCGATGGCCATTTGCAAAATTCACCTAAGCACACACGATTACTACTGTTTAAGCCATTAGATTGCTATCTTTGTATCGATCATCGATAAAGTGTAATACAGTTGGAATAAAGGTTTAACTAACTTAGTGCTGATGTTAATTCTGATTTAACTGCTCGCCTATTTCTACTGCAACAGAAAATTGAAGTATTAGTTATTTTGAATTATCGATGGTATTTATTTCCTCCTCAGAATTTCTACTATTATTCTACTGACTATAGTGAAATTTCTCTTGTATTAAGCATCACCGAAATGAGAGCGAATCAGGTTTTCCTATGGGCTTAGATTTGATGAGAGGATATTTCAGCAGTATTTTAAAGGCTCCATGTACAATTTATGAAGAAGTTCTTCTGACGTCATCAAACTGACCTATTAAAGGGACATTAACTTTGTCTTCAAATAGGAATTGGCATATCTAATTTCCAGCAAATATATACAGTCTTTGTAGCGTACGGTCAAATTCCCTGTTATACAATATGCTGCAATTGCTCAGATGACAGAGTGACGTTTTTAAGGAGAAAAGACTAATCTACTAACCGGACCAGAATAATATTATCGATAGAATAGATGTTGCGCTTCTGATGCACAGCGTATTACTGGTTCATCATCTTATCACCAAGCTTCAACAGTATCTATGAAATTAAAAATTAAGCTTGAAACTAATTTAAAATTATTTATCTACATTGAAAGGTGTCTTCCACGCTCCTATTCATAGCCATAGAAATTCATTATTTTTGACCTCTAAGTTGTTATCCTTTCTTGACAGACCAATTTTTAAATGTGTGAGTGTGTCCAGAGCCTAGTTTGGTTGTTTAAACCGTGTAATACACTTGAATGTACCCCATAGTTTGTTCACTCATCTTTAATGTTTAAACTTTTTTTGCAAGTCCAACTGTCAACAATCTTAAGGAATTCAGTTATAACGAATAGTAGTCTAACATTGGACATAATTTGTTATTCAGTGCAACTGGAATGAGGTGAATGATCCCTAATATTTAATTTGCCTCTTTCTAGACATCATTAAAGCCTAATCACAAGTGGTCTCTGCATTGAATACGTCAACTACTGTTGAACAGGCCAAAATAGCTTCATTTTGCCTTGGGGGGAAGATGATTCATTGTATCTATTTTAATCAGCGTGTTTTTGTCTGATTCATGGGCGCATGTTTTGAAATATCGGCCACTTGGGGACGTGCTCATACAGCCATCAAGGGGCTTTGTCATCATGGTCCTAAAGTGCTTTCGTTGTAAGGGTAGTCAAAAAATGGGTGACTCTCACTAGTTCTCAAATGTGGGATTTAAGATTAGCGGTGAATTGCGCAAGTCGTTTGAATTAGTGCTTAATAAGCCGTCCGAACCAGTAGAGCGAATTTTTAGCCCGATGTTCGAATCTCAATTCCGTAATAATAACAAATTGGGGAGCTCATGTTTCAGAATTCAAATCACGTTCAGTCGGTCTCACACCTCAATTTATTAGCTTCTTCAAACGTTTTGAGAGGCAAAATGTCATAACTTCAGGTCATCAGCTAGCCGTTTTAAAGTGGTGGAGGTAAGCTAGTCAAAAAAGTAGAGTTAACAGAGCTTCGCAAGGTGTGTTTGATAACCCTTCTTAAGCACCTTCTTGCCCATTTGAAGCGTTAATTACACGAGGATCATCATTTTAATTAAGAAAAAATTTGATTCTGGTTCCGCTAACATCAATCTGGTCTTTGCTGATCTTGTACGGAGTCATTTCAGTAGTGTTCAATTTTTTCAAATGGCCAAATGATTAAACATGGATTCAAAGGCGTTGGAACTTAGTTGATAGATGAGATTAAGGAGAGCGAATGCCAAAATGCTCGCTTAATACAATCTATTAATTCCTGATATTCCTGAATCGGCCAAAAAGGTCATAATGAGGAATTGGACGTGTGATCAGCTTAAATTGGCCGATATTTATACCACGCTAATAAGCAGGCTTTCAACGAACTGGCTTTCCTAAACAGAGCTCAGCAAGTATCATGGCGTTTGAAGAAAAAACTTTCTCCGTCTTCTTATCTATAATCCGGTTGTTGAGTTGTTCAGCGACTTGAATTAAAATTATTTTCTCATATGGAAATTGCGTTCCCTTGTCATAATGAAGCTAATTTACAAACCCAGATTTTTCAACAACATCGAACAATAGAAGACTTCCCTCCACATATGACAGCGTTGGTAAAGCGCACTGTCAAATAAAATATGTAAGTATGCAACTTTCGCAAATTGTGAATTTGGGAGTTAAGATCTTGTTTAAGTAGAATTTTCCGAAAGTGGAAAGGTATGTACCTGACCTGGGAGATGTAAAGACTTCTTTCCAAGGTTTGAGAGGAAAAAAGTGACGGAATTAATACCTCTTCCATTTTGAAACATGCTCTAAACGCAATCGACAACTTCTATCGTTTAGGGAGGATAATTGCCTAATCGTTTCGAGTTTATTTTTATCTCAGTTCCCCCGTAAGTGACAGTTTAATAATGACCGATGACATCTTGAATACCTATTTGACTTTTCTAATAATTCAACTTCATTTTATTAATTTAGAAACCATAACGCACATCAGGAACGAGTATGCACAGCCATGTAATCAAGTAAGTTTGAGAGAAAGTGGCGACGAATTTGCTTTTAACGTTTAGAACCTTTTCGAACCCATTCCTCGCTTCCTACTGAAGAACTTTGCTTGTTGAATTATCTTTGACATCTTCCGTTTATACTAATGTTACCCTTATACTAACCTCGGAAGAAAAGCCTTTATTCGGAATTAACTGTCCGTGAAATGTTGGAATTGAGGATGACATCCTAATGTACAAAGATATAATCATATTTTCCTTTATAGGAATTGTAGCATCAAGTATAGGAGTAGCCAAAGTTATTTGAGCTTATTAGATTAATGGAGCACTATATTCCATTTCAGTCATCCATCGATTAAATGTTTGAAACCACTGAAATCACACTCAAACACGTGCCAATCGACTTAACTACGTTTCACTTCTCTGTCATGAACTCCACTGTGACGCAGCTTTTATGGTCAGTGGGATAGGCCTGATTGTTTACGTTGGCTTCTTTCCAATAAATAACCTAGAAAACCACGTCAATTCGCAGGTGGGATTTAACGAACCAGTTAGTGAGTGAGTCTTGTTAGTGCATATGAAACAAATGGTTTTTCGTACCCACCCCCTTACATAGTGATATACACACACGTGTCCATTTGCACATATTGAGATGAGTCAGTGCATCCGGGTTTGGGGGTGCCAATAACAATGTCGCCTCTCCTATTCTACTCTCGCCCTCCAGCTTAACATCCTTCTCTCGGCGTCCATTAACCTGCTGCAGGGCTATGCGTCATCCTCACATCCACCCCATTTTGCCAACACACACACACACACACATCAGATTCGCCGTTGCATTGCCGACCAGTCGCACACTCACTTGATTCTACTTTTTGGACAATATGTGAAATATCTTTGCCTATTTTCGTTGTCCTTAATTATTTGACGGTCTGATTTTCCAAATAATAATGTTGCCAATTTAGCTAATGAAGCCCATTTGATTAGAAGAAATTTTTTCGTCTTCCAATTACACAAGCATTACTTGACAGAGTGATGTAAAACCATAGGATACTACAGTAGGAAAAAAACGAAATTTAAAGCCTTGCACTTTGAAGTAACTCTCTTCGCGGTTGATACTTCATTAACCTAGCATTCTGTCAGTGTTTGAAAAAGTGTGTTCGAAAGTAATTGGATGACTAATGCCGTCCTTTATGACTTTCATGAGCCACGATTCACAATCAATTGTGCTGTCATATCCGATTCCTCTTGTATCCTTGTTGCCTTGATATCAGAAGAGGGGTTATATTTCAAATGGCGAAGTTTGGTAGATTGGAAGGTGGGGTCACACACACACACACATCTCCTTTGGTATAGATATTTTTACGCGACTGCCGAATTTATTAAACTCTTGATGAGCTCAAGTTGGCTCTTGTCTTACACCCACCTGGTCTCTTTCGAAATGCAATTTAATCAATTCGGGGTGTGCGATAGACTTACCTCCATGTGGTGCACCCTGGGCAACGTACACTCATACGGCAAAAAAGTCTATTAACTGGCAGTTGACTTCTCACTTCAAACTACCATCACCCCACTGTATGCCATATTCGACTACTTTCACAGTACTCACCTCACCTTTGTCACCGCCTTTTCGTCTGTCTCTGAATCACTTTTCTGTCCCCCTCCCCCTCCTCGAAATTTCGTGACTTAGATGTTCCTCCCCTCTGTGAAGCCCAAAGTCAACTAAAGGGTTAATGACAACTATCAAAACGCCTGCCATTTGGTATAANCTTCCGTGATTGTGAATATGTCTATATCATAGGTATGTAGGACTTTCTGGATTTGGATCATTTTGTCCTGTGACATCCCTCCAGCATTCCACTGAAGAATCTGTAGAAGATGTGACTCGCCCTGACAAGGACGATTTCCCTTATAGTTTTGTTTCAGGATGATCATAATAGTTTGAAGTCAAATGTCGAGTAAAAGACTTTTTTGCCGTATGAATATACGTTGTCCAGGGTGCACCACGTAAAGGTATGTCTTTTGCGCACCCCGCAATTTGGGGATAGTTCCTGATATTTGAATTCTGGAGCGCTAACTAATTATTTATCTTAGGCAAACATAGTGCGAACCGCATGAATTCAATAACCTAACCGATCATTTGAATATCATGACTTGTCAGAGGATGTATGTTGGCAAAAGTCGAATTGATCCTTTAAAGGATTTGAAGCGGTGTAACTTTGAAATACATTTTGCATGACAGCAATTTGAAAAGTGCACTTAATATCTTATTTAAAACAATACACTTAAATAATACATTTAAGGATTCGTTAGCTCAACTGCGTCTATTGTTTTATAGTTCTGAATAATTTATTATCATCTAGATCAAAAATAACGCATCATAGGCATTAAAAACATTTACTTTGATATGTTCAAAGCATTCCAGATGATTCAATTGTTGATATTTATCCAATTATTAATTATAAATTTAGTTCAATTTTAAAGCAACATATGACAGATTTTCACCTACATAATTCTATACTTAGATGGAACTTAATTGCAACGAATTTTTAAATTGTTATTAAACAACAACCTTGCAATTAAGCCTTCACAAGTTAAAAAGACTTTAATTAAACATTGATTTGTCTATGAACCCAGGGATTTAAATAAAAAATGGAAAATGTATTTGCAGTTCACAGCATATTTTACTGCTGAGGAAAATTCAGGCAATCATTAAATTCAATTTTCTGCTCAAACCAGGAAAGTGATTAGGCTATTTTCAGTATGAAACCACAAATCGGACCATCTGGTATTGTTGCGAAAATTCTGGATTGGAATTACGAAAGAGGCTGGGCGGGACAATCTTTTAATTAAATGCTCGTATGGAGAAAATAATTTCCGCTAGGAAAGAGTGTTTCCTTTCCTCTTCAAAATTAATTGTTATTTTTAAGAATTCATTGCAATACAACAAATAATGATGGTATTAATCAGTGCAAAATTTCCGATAAGGGGGAAGCTTTTTGGTAAATAAATAAACTTTCGTGTTGTTTAAATTATAAATCCACAACGATCATTTGTAATTATTAAGAAAATTACAAAGTGAATAACCTTTATCATTGGAATTGAATAGTTAATGTATATCTTTTGCATGATTAGTAGTTGGTATTAAATGGCTGAATTCTCCACACAACGGTAAAGAGTCCCTTTGAAGCATAAGGTAAATTAGCAGAATGCCATTTAGTTATAGCAGCTTATAAAAGAATAACAAAATATTAACCGGATTAACAAATAAGCTATTTTTTAATAAATTAAAAGAATTTATTTATTTGCACATATTATTACTGCAAGCAATGCTGAAAATTAGACGAAAAGAAAGATCGAAATGATGTTAATATTTAATTAACTGAAACCAAATAGAATTTACCTTTCTGCGAAAATGCAGAATTTAATTAAAAGTATACATAATCCTGTTTCATAATAGGAATAGGTAAATGGAAATTCACTTTCAAAAATGAAAACGATTTTATCAAATTAATTGATTTAACAAGAATTTATAGGGATTAACAGTAGCATTGTTTGCAAGGCTTTCCAAACTTCATTTTCTTACTCTTCAATATTTTTTAAACTTCAAAATTCCAAATTAAGCCTTAACTTATCTTAAACACATTAAGTGGTAAAAATTTTAAGTTTTTTTTGACATGTTTGTTCTTGAGCGATGTCAACGATGACAAGTTTTCTGTAGACTGAAAAATGTGACTTTTAATTACTGCACAGTTAAGTTAGTCAAATTTTTTCCTTTAAATAATATTTTCAGGCATTTAGGCGGATCAATTAATCACGAACACTAACGATTGGAAAAAAACTTGCAAAAAATATATTGAAGTTGCCATTTATTTAATAGGCTTTATTTTCCATTGCATCAACATATTTTCATTACATATATCTCTATTCTGGACGTCTTGAAATGAACCTATTAGATATTTCAAATAAAATGTTAAAACATTTATTTTGATTAACCATCATATACAGCTTTAGAAATGGGAGTAAAATATCAGGCCGAAACATTGCGTCTCTCAAACGTGAAACGCATTTAACACCAATCAAATATTTATGCTAACTTATTATAAAGTACAAAGAAAATCACAATTTTGTTTAGACATGGGCTATAATATAATAGATAGTAGTAAAATATAGTAAAAAGTGAAAGCTCTTTTCAATTTTAGAGGAATTTATATTGTAAGGCTAATTACTTTAAATTAACTTAAAAATTGATGCTGCAAATCATAAGATGCCAATATATTCTACTCAAATGGTTCAATTATTTTTTCAAAGTTTCAGGAGAAGTTATGAATGATAACGCCACGTTCAATCTCTCTCCTTATTTATTGCAAACGTTTTAAATGTCGAACATTGATTTTCTTTATTCACCATTTAATAAAAATACGTCCAATGTCTCTTTTTCATTAATCTCATAATCATGACTTCTGATGGTGTTATACAAGTTTAATAGCACGTTATTAACTCAAATGTTGTTAGTTTGGCTTCAGATGTCTCTTTAAAGGTTTTCTAAGCGAATAAATGGATTTATCTAATCAATCAGGGGGTGTGTGATAGACTTACCTCCACGTGGTGCACCCTGGACAACGTATACTCATACGGCAAAAAAGTCTATTAACTGGCAGTTGACTTCTCACTTCAAACTACCATCACCCCACTGTATGCCATATTCGACTACTTTCACAGTACTCACCTCACCTTTGTCACCGCCTTTTCGTCTGTCTCTGAATCACTTTTCTGTCCCCCTCCCCCTCCTCGAAATTTCGTGACTTAGATGTTCCTCCCCTCTGTGAAGCCCAAAGTCAACTAAAGGGTTAATGACAACTATCAAAACGCCTGCCATTTGGTATAAATAGATTGTGCCATTGGTGGTGGGGGCATTGGAAACTATGCTACTTTTAGGAAATTGAGTTATCAGGCGCATAAAATTTTACCATCGCTTAGATACAACGATGTTACCCCTTTTAATCTGTATCAATTTTACGACTGTTCAATTTCAAAATGGAGGAAGAGAGCGATCAATGCAGGGAAGATTAACTTATCTCGGAGTTCCTCTCATTTAAATATCTAAAAAATTTACTATTCGCATTTTTTTGAAAACAGTTACCTACTTCGCCCCCAATTGAACCCCTGTTTACCGACTTCGAAAAAGAGCACGTTAATCGGTGGGCCACAGACGAAAGCTCCACCAATTACTTACCTGACCTTTCCTATCTGAACTTTTATTCAAGTGTCTTGTGGTGAACTATGCATATTTTTTAAAGGGCAAAAACTCAAAAAATCGTACCAGTATGAAAAAAGTAGTCTATCTGGCAAAAAGGTGAATTAGTTGACTCCTATGGACTGTTAAGTGATTGAACCTTCGAGATCGAATCACTCTGGTTCATATCTGGTGACTGGTTTCCAACAGTGCATTTTAAAACTTGACATTGATTTAATGATAAAAAGCAAATTCCTCGCTTTTAAGAGAAATGGCAAGCTACCTTGCCTCGATCTAAGACGCATGTTAACAAGTAGTTTTCGTCAATAGACTTGGGAATTATTTTACTATTTGAAAATTGCTTGCTGGTATAATTCTACTCAATTATTGTCGTCGCATACTCATTCGACAAATGTCTATAAACCCCCAGTTGACCACTTCCACAGTGCCCGCCCTACCTTCTTCTTTACTATTGTGTCTACCACTTTTAAATTTGTGATTCACTCTTCTGTTCCCCCCCCTCTCCACTTTTTACGACTCCCCTTTGTGGAGCCCGAAGTCAACTAAATGGCTAATGATAATCATCAGGAATCCTGACATTTGATATAAATAAATTTAATCAATTCAAATCTAAGTCTTAGAATACGTGGAGCATGCGAAATTGAAAATGGCAATGAGCTTACACGTACTGCCGCCAAACGTATGCTTCTAGCAATGTAAAAGTATTGGACTTCAACTTAAATTGGGCGGGTAAAGTATTAGAAATAAGTCTTCAAACCAAACATTAAGTTATATAATGACGTCGGATGGAAGACTACAGTTTATTTACTTAGAGTCTAAAACAGTGAAGAAGTAACACTCAAGAATCCACAAATCTAATTTGGCGACAGTATTAATTTAATTAACTTTGCCCATTATTGTTTAATGATTCTTTACCCCTAATGTGCTAAGGGTGTTCACACCCACTTCGCTTCCTTTTGAAGGTTAAACTCTTCTTCATTCATTTATACAATAATAATAAGAATTAATGATGACTGGAGTCAACCGGAATCAACGAAATGAATAATCTATATCATGAATATTCGCGGTAGCCTTCGTGGAAAAAAAAGAGATTATGGTTGCTAATGAATGTTCCATACATTCTGCAAAGTGGAGATTTGCAATGGAGACCATAAGGCTGTAGGTACAAGGAACCAAAGAAACAAGCAATCCGATTTCCTCAAAATTCTCCTGCTCAATATCTTTGGAGCACGTTGGTATCGGAATTTGGGCTTTGTTGGCACAGTTAATTGAATTCTTTAGCCTCTATTACGAATCGTGCATCAATGGTGACCTTCACTACTACAAGCTTCTCATAGATCAGCACGATGAAACTCGTTTGTTAAAGACGAAGGCATTTATTACTGATTCACAAGTGATCTGATTCTTTTCCTCTGAGGAGGCTAGCAGAATATCAGATGGCGCGACGACTAGAGGACATTCTTCGAGTTATGCAGGTTAAATTTCCCCAAACTATCAGGGTTTTGGATGTGTGTCCTACGCTAATCGAAGGCAACGTGATGCCTCCTTTGGAGGTTTTTTTTCATGAAGGGATTTGGTCAAATTCAGATGACTATTTGGAATTGCTGACCACTGGGGTAGTTAGGCTCTGAATAACGAAGGAGGGTAGGCAAAAAAGGCGTATATAGAATCGGTTAGCTTTTTGCAAAGTTAGTGGGATCTGTTGATTAGCTGAAACAAAACTGAAGATGCCTTAAGGGTTCAAAATACAACAAATTAGACAACGGAGGTGTTCTCTTCCTGTCATAAAATCAGTTAACTGAAAGGCTATATTTCCAAATGCATCCAAATTTTGAAATTTTGGTGAAAACAAATGATGAGCAAATTTAAGCTATTATTTGGATGAAGTCATTTTAACTGAAGAGGAAAGACTACCATTGTGTCATCGCAGATGCAAGGGCTAATTTTGTGCGTAATGTGGTAGCTTTATATTGTCAATTATTTAAATATGCCTCAAGGTAGGCTCAACCTTAATTCAACTACAAGTAAAATTTACTTCTGAAAATCTCTCAGAAATGTACTGATAAGAGGTCCGGATAGTTCGTTGGAGGTGCACTGCGTGGAAGTAAGTCTATCGCACACCCCCCACCTCAAGTATGAATTTATCAATTAGATTCAAGAGTAGAAAAGTGCCAAATAGATAAGATTTTGCAGACATTCACAAGTCTCTTACAAATAACAACATGTGTTGTTGGTGAAACAAAACGATACTTCCCCATTTTCGACCGAAACAATAGAGCTGAGATTTTTATTCAAAATTTCTTTAACAACTCGGGGCGCTCGAGCGGTTTATGAGATCTGACAATACGTAAATAATTGAATGTTGATGTTAAACTAGCTTAGGTAAAAATACTGTACGAAATGGACCCACTGACATTGCTGCATACCCCATGCCTTTCCTCATAAAATGACCTAGACTTAAATTAGTCATCTACCTCAACTACCTACCTGGTGAACGGTTCAGACTTCTGGCTGACCTTGTCAGGGCAGGCATCTGGCGCTGAGGTCTAGGTCATGGTAATGTTTAAGGGGGAGGGGAACCGAAGCATCCAATCTTGGTTACTAAAGTCAACTCCAACCATTCTAGCGTAAAATTAAGAGTTAAGTGCCAATGTTCCTGTTATTCACATAATTATTACTTCTCTAGGGATAGTTGAGATTAGAAACGCGTTTATTTTCCGAATTGTCGGTGATAAAAAGTCAATGTGAATAATTGAGGAGGTAAAGGACATTACTTGGCATAAATCTATTGGAGAGGCTGATTTAAGTTAGGTAATAAATTTAGGGGGCAAATATATTTGTTCAAATG
>UZAE01013489.1:0-16017 GCA_900617975.1 Rodentolepis nana | reverse complement strand
TTTTAAGCAATATGTTGAAAAATAAATCGTTAAAAAAGTAGATCAAAGAGGAGTGGTTGGAAAGAGAAGCATGATTTGACTCTCACCAGAAGTGCTATGTCACGTCATAGTCACATCAACTTCACAGCATAACTGGCTTATGGCTCTCCGCGCAGTTTGCGAACTTATTCGAAAATCTCTTTCATCTAAAAGTGCACTACACTCACATCTTCACTCGCGCCCATGTTTAAGCAGATTATACAAACTTTCCTTCTATTTCCCCTCCCCCCCCCATTTGTCCTCTATGTTGACACAGCTTTGTCACTTATCTCCTCTCCTCTTCATTCCTCTTCCTCAAATCCTCATCTGAGTTCATTCAATACTCTCTGGACGACAAAAATTTTGCATCCTACTTTTTAAAATGGTCGTTTGCTTCTGTAAGCTAATAGTTATAGTTTTAGCAATTTCAATCCGCTTCCGAGTCATTAGTTTTTTCAATTCGGTAATACAGCAAATTGATGACCTTCAAGTCTGTGGTCCAAATATGGCCTTATCTAGACATAATGGACCATTGGAGTTCTTCAAATATGCAACAAATGGTAAAGAGTTGAGATGAGTTTAGAGCTTAAACAATCAAATTAAACACCTTACTGAGTTCTGAAAATGAAACAAGTGCCATATGAGGACTTTTTGGTATAAGTAGTGATTAATAATTTTGTTTATAACTGCTCTTGAATCTTCAACAATAGCCTGAGATACGAATGGAATTTGAATTCATTTGATTGGCCATAACAACTATCTAACATGATGGGCAACATCTGGGACGCATTGTGTCCTTAATTTAGGCCAGAACATGAAAAATTAAAAGGAAACATAATTGAACAAATGAATAGTTAAGTGAGCGATACGCGTGGGACAGCATGTGAACGAAGTATAATTATAATTTAGCCATCAAACCAGTTTATTGTGTATTTTTTTCGCATATCCCCAACAAACAGTTATGATGGTCGACACCACAATATCAAATTATGCTAATTATTTCCATTATTATTCATTGAGTGCTTTTTTGAATATTTAGGCCTGATTTCTTTGAAACACAAATACATTTCTTCAAAAGAAATTTACTTGAAGATTACTCGAGATGTTTACATTCTCTAGGCTATTGAAAATGAACAATGTACCAAGGCAATCTATTAAACGAGTGCAAACATAGTCTTGAGAGGAGAACATTTGAAGTGATTGAAAGAGACTTGCCAAACCAAAATTAGAGCTTCGAGTAGAGAAGTTATTCCATAAAGACTAATTTTTAATCTGATTGAGACTCGACCCTCTAAAATCGAACGAACTTTCCCAAATCAGAAGAATGAGAGTCGAAATAAGCCACAGTGAGAAGATGAGTAAGGCGAAGTGAGAAGGGGAGTAAATTGTAAGAAATTAAGTACGTTTAGGAGCGGGGGGTGGGAGGCAAGAGGTGAGTAGTCTTTTGTGTCGCTGCATGAGTCACCCTGTGACTTTCTACGATGGGCACATACCTATTGGTTATTTTGTGGTAGCTAAAATTGCCTCATATATGACAATGAAATGCAAACCTTCATATCTTATCAATCAAATAAGAAATCTCTTTCCTGTTTATTAATCAGGCTAAACGGAGAAGATACTGTTGTCAACTGACAATGATCTATGTTATATCTCAATTAAATACGCCACCTGACATAAAAAAATCTTCAAGTCTTCATTGCTGCAATAGCACTCCATGCCATCCTGGTGTTTAAGTTAGTAGTATTACGGCATCATTTGGAACTGGCGAATGAGGAAATTTAAAAAAATACTGCTTTAAAACTCATAATACAGATTCCTTAATTTCCACTCAAATCGATAAGTAGCAATGAGCCTGTGAAGTACGCATTCATAATGCGATTAAACTGCGCACCCGAAAATTCTGGCAGATGGGGTCGTGAGCCGAGAGGATCACTCAACTAGTCAGCTGTTAATGTTCTTTCCTGTTATGTTAGGTGTAGTCGATTGCTGATCACGTTTGCTGAAAACATAATTTTCGGGAAACGTAATACACGCTGGTACCTCTGCTTCTTCAATCCCATGGGGGTAGATTAACAAATGCGTACGAGCATATTTTTTTCATGGGGTGTTCGATAGACTTACCTCCATGTGATGCACCCTGGGCAACGTATACTCAAACGGCGCAAAGGTCTATAAACTGACAGTTGACTTCTGACTTCAAGCTAACATGACCCGACTATATGCCATATTCGAATACTCCACAGTACTCACTTCACCTTACCTTTTTCTCTACCTTTGTTTTTGTCTCTTTTTCATTTGTGAAACACTCTTCTGTTCTCCTGCCAGCTAGAGGGCTTATGACAGCTATCATAAAGCTTGCCATTTAAAATAAATAAATATTTTTTTCACAGGGATCACTGATGTTAAATTAAGGCTTATTTGTAGAGCTTTCCGCCACAAGCTTGATTAAAATTAATCTAATTTCATTGGGTGAGATGTCCGTAACTGAGATCAGATTAACTTCGTTTATACGAGTTAAAATAGCACAGTTTAGAACAAACTAATAATCGATAAATGGCTGGACTTATAACCACTTTTATTCACCAAGCCACTGGCCGCTATTGGGTCGGCAACTAAGTCATTGCCGTTTTTGTTGACGGATTCACTCTATACTTTCTTTTGTTTTGTTAACGTGGCCAGAGCATCTAACCTATATTTTTTTCTTACTGTATGGGCTTCTAGGTTAATAAGTAAAAAATTTTTTTGCTTAGTTCTTTAGTTTGTTTTTATCCCAATTTAAAAATGAAAGAACAGGACGTGCACTTTCGACGCATTTTATTGTATTACTTCCGAAAAGGCAAGAACGCATCGCAAGCACAAAAGAAGTTATATGCCGTATATGGAGATGAAGCCTTAAAAGAAAGGCAGTGTCGAAATTGGTTTGAAAGATTTCGTTCCGGTGATTTTTCACTGAAAAATTAACAACGATCTTGCCGCCCAGTCGAAGTGGATGAAACCCATATCAAGGCCATTATCGATTCAAATCGTCACAGCACAACACGAGATATTGCAGAGAAGCTCAATGTGTCGCATACATGCATTGAAAAAAATTAAAAATCCTTGGTTATTTCAAGAAACTTGATTTATGGATCCCTCACCAGTTAAAGGAAATTCATTTGACGCAACGGATTAGCATCTGTGATTCGCCGCTACTGAAACGCAATGAGAATGATCCATTTCTGAAGAACCTAGTTACTGGCGACGAAAAGTGGATAGTTTATAACAATGTTACTCGCAAGAGATCATGGGTGAAGCAAGATCAACCAGCCCAAACAGTATCAAAAGCAGCAGAGATTCACCAAAAAAGATTATGCTGTCAGTCTGGTGGGGGGATCACAAAGGAATTTTGTATTTTGAACTCATGCCGCAGAACCAAACGATAAATTCAAACGTGTATGTTGAAGAACTCGAAAAACTGAAGGATTCAAATGAAGATAAGCGGCCGGCATTATCAAATCGGAAGGGTGTTGTTTTCCATCATGATAACGCAAGGCCTCCCCCCCCCCACACATCTTTGGTTACTCGGCAAAAATTATTGGAACTGGGTTGGGATGTTTTGTCACACCCACCCCATATATAGCCCTGACCTTGCGCCTTCGGATTACCATTTGTTTCGTTCCATGCAAAGCTCTTTAAATGGTAATATTTTTAACAACGCGGATGATGTCGGATCACACCTAATTCAGTTTTTTAATAGCAAAGACCAGACATTTTACGAACGGGGAATTTTTACTCTGCCAGAACGATGGAAAAGGTCATCGACAAGAACGGCCAATATCTAATTGAATAAAGTTATATTTTTAAACAAAAATTCCGAATTTGCCTTCTTATTTGAAATCGGCAATGACTTAGTTGCCAACCTAATAGATAGTGCATATTCTGCGATTAAAATTATGAAAACAGATGTTTAAGCTAAAGTGGTGCAGCGATAAAAGTGCATGTATGTCAAACCAGAGGTCACAAAATCTTTTCAAAAGAATTGATTAGGGGGAATAGAAATTCAGAAATATTTATTTATATCAAATGGTAGGCGTTTTGATAGTTATCATTAGCCCTTTGGATGACTTCGGGCTTCACAGAGGGGAGGAGGAACATCAAAGTTGGCTTCACAGAGGGGAGGAGGAACATCAAAGTGAGAAAAAGTGGAGAGGGCAAACAGAAGAGTGATTCACAGATGTAAAAGAGGCAGACACAAAGGCAGAGAAAAGGGTGAAGTGGAGTGAGTACTGTGGAAGTGATTGAATATGACGTATAGTCGTGGAGGCAACTCAATCCCTCACACCAAATTAAGAAATACAAATTCTGGTTTATTAGAAATTTCAATGATGGTGACTTCTGAACACCGCTGTTGTACTCAAAATGAGTTTTGTCCACACATATTTTAACTGATCTAGAAATATTTAAGTAGGTCGATTGAAAATGGTCCAATTTGATACATAGAATATGAGTTTTTATTCACCTTTGAGCATCGATCAGCATAGGTTGAAAACCGAATAGCACTGATTCACGAAGGACTTGGAAATGTTTGCAACGGGTGGCTCAAACACGTAGCCGCTCACATCCAAACAGTTTATCCTCACTTAGATGATCAAGAAAAGACACCGGCGCCTCATTATTGCATAAAGTAGATGTCAAATAAATTTATTTATAATAAGTGTTTTCATTGCATTAAGTTAATTTTCCATCTCTTACAATAAGACACAGTGCTCTCCTAATATAAACATTTTCTATATTTTTATTATTCATCTAATTTTTGGCATTATAAAATCTTGAAACAACTCACCCCCCCCCCCCCAAGAGCACTTCAGTAAATAAATTCAATTTGCATTTCAACATCAATCACTCGATGACTAAGCTCATAATCTCTCATTCACATTTAGAAAAAGACGCGCAAAATGAAACATCACCAGTTGGATTCAAACGCTTTACATAATTGATTTTGTGCGTGATGTAATTAAAATTTTACAATGAAAAATGAGTTTGAACTTTTAGAAAGGAAAATTTCAAGTCCTACCGAAATACCGGCATGATTATTCACCAAGATCGACCAGAGTTAAATCCTATCTTGCTATTAATTCAAAGAAGTGAGCATTTCATTTCGTAAGTAAAATGAATCATTTTTATCGATTGTTCTAAATTACGGAGAACATTAATGATGCATTGGTACAATAAAATGCTTGTCCTTCATTTGGTGAAATTATGCGATTTTAATCTCATTGTGAAGTGAGAACAAGCTCTTTTACCTCGCTCTTACCGCTTGAATTCCAATACGGAGTCCATGATTCAGAACTTATAAAAAATCCCCAGATTAAAATGCGATTTATGGTAACTTTCTGGGGTGCGCGATAGACTTACGTCCACTTTTTGCACCCTGGTCAACGTATACTCATACACAAAAAGAAACTGGAAGTTGACTTCTGATTTCCAACTACCATGACCCGACTGTATGTCATATTCCACCACTTCCGCAATGATCACCTCACTTCACCTTTTTCTCCACCTTTGTGCCTGTCTCTACTACATCTGTGAAGCACTCTTCTCTTCCCCCCTCTCCCCACTTTGCGTGGCTTTGATGTCCTCCCCTCTGTGAAGCCCGCAGTCAACTAAAAGGCTGATGATAGCTATCATAAAGCCTGCCATTTGGAAAAATAATGATAGCTTTCTCCCAACAAATTAACATTTGTTAACTGCAACCTATGATTATAAAGACATTAATTCCATTTCTAGATCACAAGAATACTCTGTCTTGCGTGAAGTCCCAGAGTTAAATCGGCTAGCTATTTCTACTCTCAATTCCCCCCCCCCTCTCCCACATCCTTACTCAGGATCATATTTGCTTTAAATTTTACTGCTCTAGATAATTTATCTTGAAGAAGGCACACCGATAATTACAGAGAGATAAATTTTCACGAGACATTGGGATAGCACTGGGAGATACCCGAAATATTGAAATCCTTTATCAGCGCCCTATCTCTTTGATAATTGTACTTTAAATGGCAATAATGTTCAATTTGAGCTTGTCTAGAGTTCGTTCTTACTCTTCAGAGAGGTACTTAGGGGGGGGGGGTTGAGATGTCTATATCTTGATCGATATAATTCGTGTTAGTCTAAGCAGAGCCTTTGGATGCCTTTTAAAGGGGTTGATCGCTCAATAATTAACGTGCATCTGAGCTGTCGTAGACTTTCAAGGTCTATTTCCAACAGGGCACATCCAATAATGTGTGAAAATCAATTGACCTGGTTAAGTTTGATCAGCTGGACAACTCATAGAATGGAAGTTTCTGAAATGAGTGTCCCCAGGATACTACCCCTCTCCTCAGTGCTAATAATTCTTCCTCAACTTCTAATGAGCTTGTCAAAGGAGTTTTATTAGAAGCCTTCTTTGACTGAATTTTGCTTGAGTCATTTGTGAGTGACCGCTTGAAAAGAGAAAATGTGAAAATTAAAGGAAAAGGTTGAGTCTAAGATGACTTCTACGTAGAAGTGTCCCACGGTAATAACGACTGCTTTTACAAATTTTAAGCGTGGAGTATCGTCTGAGCACATTAAAAGAATAGTGATAAATTTGGTGTATTATGTGAAGTTGAAATTTTCAGGTTCCTGTTCTATTTGATTTCTGGAAGTATTGAGTTTCCTATTCCCTCATTTACATTGTATGAACCAAATGCTCTAAAAAATAATTCATGACCTCCACGTGATGCACCCTGAGTAACGTATACTCATACGGCAAAACAGTCTATAAACCGGCAGTTGACTTCTGACTTCAAAATACCATCACCCCACTGTATGTCAGATTCGACCCCTTCACCAGTATTCGCTTTACCCTACTCTCGACCTTTGTGCCTGTCTCTTCCACATCTTTGAAACACTCTTCTGTCCCCCCCCCTTTCGACATTCTTTCACTTTGATGTTCTTCCCCTCCTCTGTGAATCCTGAAGTCAACTAAAGGGCTACTGATAACTATCAAATCGCCTGCCACTTGATATAAATAAATGACCTCAACATTCGGTAGTTATTAATTGGTGGATTTTATGAAATGGTGGGCAATGGCACCTCGATTTATTGGTATTTCCTGCCACCCATAATCGGGTATATAATCCTGTCTTTCAATTTGTGACCTAGCCGAGATGGTAACTAATTCCAGAGTAAACCTCTAGCCATCCAAAGGATTTATCACAACCACGTGGGGATGCAACTTAACCATCCAAATTCCCACATCAAAACGGGAGACACCATATCAAAATAAATTATTTGACAGTTTTTTTGGCATGAACTTTGACACTATATGTCTGATTTGGGGCAAGTGGTCAAAGTATAGTGGTATTCACGTAGCTTAGAGATTTATTTTGTAATTCCAAGCCGCTTATTAGAACTTTATTGCATGAGCCCATTGAGTCTCGAATGATAAGAAAGTTGAGGTGTAGGACAAGTTTTATAAAGTTATACAGTTTAATAATTACCGCACTATTCCCAAGTCTAACATTGAAAGGCATTTTACGTATTATTCCAAGACAATCGAACCCATCGGTCTACAAAATGTGCACGTTGTCATCGTACATATAACTTTGAGGCGAATAACCAAAATTACTCGGGAAAATCCCGAAACCTTCAAGTAGATATAGGTGAAATCTCCAACCTGATTAATTAAATAGACTAAATTTTCACACTTTCTTAATCGAAATATCATTACTTACCTTGTGAATAATTTATTTATTTATTTCAAATATCAGGCGTTTCGATTGTCATCATTAGCACATTAGCTAACTTCGGGATTCACTGCGAGGAGGAACATCATAGTGGGTAAAATTCGAGAGGGGAAAATGAAGAGTGATTTAAAGATGCAAAAGAGACAGACAAAAAGGTACAGAATAGGGTAAGGTGAATACTGTGGAAGTGGTTGAACATGCACTAGAGTGGGATCATGGTAGTTTGAAATGAGATGTCAACTGCCGGTGAATAAACTTTTTGCCGCATGAGTGTACGTAGCTCAGGGTGCACCACGTGGAGGTAAGTCTATCGCACACCCCAAATTGTGAATAAAGAATTATTCATTAATAGAATTGAGTAGCAAAGGAATTTAATGTAAATCTTGAGGGGAGAGAATCAATGAATTGCGAATTAAATTCCAACAGGCCCTTAATGGCAGGTACCTCAAAGAAAGGAGATAATAATAATCGAATTAAAAGTGAATATTGATGATCCCCACAACAGTAACCGTGAAGGTGAACAAAATTCCTAAATATAAATGCCTACCATGCACCTTTCTAAATTTGGGACTCATTAATGAAAAGCTTTTCACCACATCCAAACTATTCCAAATCCGCTCCTTTGAAAAATGCAGACGTTCGTTGGTGCAATTCCTATTCTGCTCAATGCTTCATTATGCAACAATGAGACTTGAGTGCATTGAACCTTCATTTCGTCAACGAAGATATTGCACTTTTTTGAATATTGGTGTGCATAGTCCCCCAATAAAGAAGTTCAAACCTCAGCGAAGTTTAGATTGAGAAATCAACACACACGCACACATGCGCACACCTCACATTGTGTCACTGGTAAAATGTACTTTAGAGGTTAACTTGTTTTAAGATTTCTTCAACTTCAACAAGAGGAAAAAATTCTCTTATAGAAGACATGGCAAAGAAACTACATTGCTGACTGAATCATTAATATTACTAATGCTAAATCAGAGGGGATAAGTGTATGAATTGGCCTGAAGATTACCTTAATTCATGCTAAGCAAAGGAAGATAAATATACACTCCCCTATAATGTAAAAATGGAGAATTTTACTAAATTGCGATGTAAATGGCAAAAATGGTTTTATTTTAGACGCAAACAAAAGAAACTAAACAATTTTTTCTGCTGGTCAAAGTGTGAAATTGTTAGAATCTCTTACTACCCATTAGTAATTTATGAATGTGTAATTTAAAAAGATGAAAAAAATATTAATATAAATTTTGGCAATTTGTTTTAATTTATTGTTAGTCATCTTTGATGTGGAATTCTTTCTTTTTATCATTTCCTTCAGTACATTATTATTATATCAAATGGCAGGCGCTTTGATTGTTATCATTAGCCCTTTAGTTGACTTCAGTCTTCACAGAGGGGAAGGAACATCAAAGTGTAAAAAATTCAAGAGGGGGGGGGGGGACAAAAGAGTGTATCAAAGACGAGGGTAGATAAGGTGGAAAAGGGTGGGATGAGTACTGAGAAAGTAGTCGAATATGACATACAGTGGGGTCATGGTAGTTTGAAGTCAACTGCCAGGTAATAGACTTTTTGCCGTATGAGTATACGTTGCCCAGGGTGCTCCACGTGGAAGTAAATCTATCACACACACCTCCTTCAGTACATAGAATGAGGCTTTACGTCCAAGGTACTGTGAGGGTAACGTACTTTATAAAAGTTGACCTTGAGAAGTTGACACCTTCCCGGGATATCCTCTGTTGGGCTGATGTGTATGCTAATTAAAACAAGAATCTTTGCCCTTTATCTTGCAATAGTTTGAATGGGAATCGATTAGGGATTGAAACATTCAACACATATATGCTCCTTTCTGCACGTATCTTCATTACTCCATGCAAACAACCAGTACAAATTAAACAAAATGGATAAATTACTACATGGAGAAGATGACCCTGTTCTATTCTAAAACTTCTCATTTAACACGAGACAGTAAGCAAGCGCTTCTTTCAAACTAGAAGGCCAGATTTTGATGGATTAGATTCCAATAAGCGGAAAGTGAGAAGAGGCACCACAAGATGAAAGCTCTTCCCTTTCGAAATATTGCATTGCAGAAGTTGGAGTACCGAATTACAGGAGTTATTACCGTGCAAAGGGGTGTTAGTTGGTTAGGTCACCAGTTTGTTACTGCTGGCAACAGCAAACAGGTCCTTCAAAAATTTGAAAAGAACGGGCTATAAAGTGCTAAGTGTATTGAATGAACCAAGATGCGTGGGAGGAGTAATTAGCAGATAGATGTGTACGTGAGTGGTAACACAAAGGCGGTTCACTTGCTGGTCACTTGGACAAGGACGCACGTGAGTGTGGGTACAGATGTACTTTTAGAAGAAGGAGGAGGTGGTTATGGGGACATATAGGCTAAAAATCAGCGCATTTTCATAAAAAAATGCGACTGTAGAGCAATTATGGCAAATGCGCAGAGAATCACCCATCAATATCGGCTTGCGCTATGCCTGGTTGGCACGGAAGGGTGCGGAATTTGGGACCCTATTCTAATTAGATTGTGTTAATATGCGAGTAGTAAAGGAAATGAGGTGAGTCAGCGAAGAATTGACAGAAAAATACCCTTTCATGAGTTTAGACGCTATGATCAAATGTTTTGAGTGTAAACAAATAGTTGAATTATGGATGCACAGGTCGAAACATGGTTGAACATGTACTGACACAATCCGGAATTTAAGAACCATTTCCTCAAGCGAAAAACCTCAAAATGACAGATTCAAGAAATCGATGGAGAAATGAGCACATGGAGCACACATTGCCGTATTCTTTTCTATCATGTTCTTCGATCATCAAAACATTCGGCGGAACGTTATTTCCGCATGTCAAAGGGAGAAAGTTTGAAACAGTAATTTTCAGCCCTTAATGAGTAAGAACGTATTTATTTTCTGTATGTGTGTGCGATGCAGTTTTCAAAATGACAGCCTGTCAAGTGACATGACCCAATACCGGTGCCTATCAATGCACAACCGGTGATTTGAATTCCTAATCTTATTGATAAATTTCAGCCAATAATTTAATGATGGTAAGCGAATAAACTCAAGTGCAATTAATACTTTTCTTCATAAATATGGAACTGAAGGTGAATGCGATGCACCCGTGAAGTAAGTGTCCCTAATGTTATCATAAAACTTTTCAAAAATCATAAAAAAATAGAAATTAAAATTTAATCTGGCAATGTGTATGCACAACGAATTTAGATCAATGGCGAAGTATCATTTTGTTAATTCTTGTCAGAAAGCTTTATTACCACTTTGAAAGGAGAATAGGGCATTACTTAGAGATCATGATTGTAAAAACCTCTTTCTATTAACTAATAGAAAATTCGAGCTAAAATAGAAATATGAGAGAAATCTTGTCCGTTCTATAAAACTGGCACTTTTCAATTTTTGCACTTTTACGGTGGCATGCCCTCTTGGTTTTGACTTCCTAAAGTGGTACACTTTTAAACTCAAATACTATTTCAATTTTTAGTTATGCTTTTCCAACTTTAAGATAGTTTCTATAATATTGCCTTCTATGATACCTTGTGAGGAATGCGATAGACTTACCACCACGTGGTGCACCCTGGGCAGCGTATACTCATCCGACAAACAAGTCCATAAACCGAGAGTTGACTTCAGACTTCAAACTACCATGACTCCACTGTATGCCATATTCAACCACTTTCACAGCACTTACTTCACTTTACCCTCTTCTCTATCTTTTTGACTGTCTCTTTTACATCTGTGAATCACTCTACTCTTCACCCGCTTCCTCTTGACTTTTTGTGACTTTGATGTTCCTCCCCTCTGTAAAGCCCGATGTCAGCCAAAGGGCTAACGATAGCTAACAAAACGCCTGCCAATTTATATAAATAATTCACGTGAGATGCATTCAACGACAGTGGTAAGTCAAGCATACTCAAATCACCGTGACTCAAAAGAATTCGTGACAGCCTGATTATCCCAGACTCCACCACTGAAATCTATTTTACGGAATAAGGCCCATTGTGGCCTCGTTTTCACGAATTTCTGACCTTTGTGAATTTTAGTCAGGAATCATCACTTCCGAGTAAATTACTACTGATCTGCTACGCGATAGCTGTTATCGCCATCGATATTTAAAAATAATTAAATTACTCAAAATACCCACATATTTCGCATTTCAATACCAATACAAAATTTTTGGACTGTAGAATTAAAACATATGAATAGGCAAATGGTAATATTTTTTGATTAGATTAAAAAACTTAAATTTGGTTATCAGTGTGATTTACTTTTTGAAAGTGAGTGGTTAGAATCTTAGAAACCGTCTTTTATTAATACATTTATTTATATCAAATGGCAGGCGTTTTGATAGTTATCATTAGCTCTTTAGTTGACTTCAGGCTTCACAGAGAGGAGGAGGAACATCAAAGAGACAGAAAGTCGAGAAGGGGAACAGAAGAGGCATAGGCATTAAAAGGTAAGATGAGTATTGCGTAAGGGGTCGAGTATGACAAATAGTCGGGCCATAGTAGCTTGAAGTCAGAAGTCAATTGCCGACCAATAGACTTTTTTGCCGTATGAGTATACGTTGCCCAGGGTGCACCTCGTGGAGATAAGTCTATTGCGCACCCCTTTATTAAATATATCACGGAGGTAAGTCTATCGCACACCCCGTATTTTAGACTTTTTTGTCGCATGAGTATACGTTGCCCAGGGTGTTAGACTTTTTTGCCGTATGAGTATACGTTCCCCAGGGTGCAGTTAAAAGACTTTTTGCCGTATGAGTATACGTTGCCCAGGGTGCACGGACTTTTTTGCCGTGTGAGTATACGTTGCCCAGGGTGCACGCGTGGAGTTAAGTCTATCGCACACCCCATGTTGCAAATATTCGTGGAGATAAGTCTATTGCGCACCCCTTTATTAATACATAAATTCTTGCTTAGGATATTTGGTGCTTTCACAAATGTCCAAGTTGCCCACTTTATAGAACCACAACTCTTGGAAGAGGGCGTGTGAGGGGGGGGGGGAGAGATATCGTGTAGCACAAACACTGGTTCACTATTTTGCAAAAAACAAATTTGCGTATGGAGAAATTGGATTTCAAGTAAATGTTTGGCTGACTGATTGACCTAGAATGATATCGATCAGTTGTTTACTCGTAGTCTTAAGTACTCACTTTTAAGCATATAAGTTCAATAATCCATATATCATTATTTGAGAGATGAACATACGAGCCTATCGATGATTTGGCACCCTAAAAGTGCCTTTTGACCATGTGGTTAATTATGCGACTGTCCGTCTTGGAATTTAATACATTTTTTCTCAAAAGCTATGAAAACCAACTGATCTCTCCTATAATGATAAACAGCTTACGGGGAACCTACTGTAATAGACTAAGTTAGAGAAGAACCTCTGCAGACAACTCAAAATAAGGTATTTTAAAATGAAAATCGAAGCAATCTGAAAAAATCAATTGAGACCAAATTCAACGCCCTTTCTTTACATGATTCTTCTTTGTAAATAAAAAAACAATACCAAAGAGTGATACGGATAATGTTTTAAAAAAGAGAATTTTTTTATAAAGTTGCATTTAGGTCTAACTACAACGATTCACGAGTGACTTACTCCTTGCCGATGTGTTAACCTTTTGCAAGTTAGTTAAGCTTCATTGATGCGGAAATTTCTTATCATCAGTTAATTCGCGATTAAATTATTTTCTCAACTAACTTTAATTTAAAGATGGAATTGTTTTTAATTAAGAGTATTTCTCCATGGAGATTTTTTTGAATCATGTATGTAAATGAACAAATATATCCTTATCCATTTCCTATTGGTTAATAAAAATCGATAAATTTCACAATACTGACTCTTATCTCATTTTCAAAAAGGCTAATTTAACTTAAAGGCTCACAAACTTTATTTTTTGCTATTAATTTTAATGATTTAATTGTTTGAAAAAAAACAATTATTTTCACCCACATCCACCTTATCGAGCATTATTGGTGATTTTTCCAACTACGTGAGCAGTAGCCTCCTACCCGCCTCTAAGTTTGCCATTGGTTAATTTAGGGTCACTTTCACATAATTAGCCTTCATATCCAATATTAAATGTATATTATTCCTGTCACTGATCCTTACCAATTGCACACGTTGCGAACACTACTAGAGTGCAATTCTTCATTCGATGCTTTCTTTATTCACTTCCTGGGTACTGCATTATTAATATTAGGTACAAAATTAAATGTTTGGTAAATGTAAACAGTATGTATAGTTTTCCAAACAGTATTGTGTTAATGACTACTTTCCTTCATTTAGCCTTGTCAGAATGGATGTTTGTCGCAAATAGAGGCAATCACCGACCTCGACAAATTTAAAAAATTTAAACTTTTTTTCAAGTTATTGAGGCGTTAGAGCATGTTCCATTTACTACGCATCGATCATGATGAATGTTAGTTGCTCGTGACACAAGAGTATTTACCACAAAAGCCACACAATACATCTTCGCTCTCACCTCGTAAGCATTGGTTATGCAACTGCCGATAATACAGACGCATTTCATTACTCTATAAAATAATAAATAATCTAATTTTACTACTAGAACGCACTTATAAGTCAGCCAAGTAGAAGCAAGAGTAGCTCTGGTCCAAAATAAAGTCGCTTCTAGGGTCGACCAAGTTGTGGCAAATATTCCGCGTACAACTGAGGATCCGCCTGATGCTGACAGTCTTGAACAAGTGAGAAGGCCAACTACAGAGTTGGATGAACGCATAGAGAACATTTGTGGGTAGTTGTTTGGGTAAAAGAAGGAGAAAGTTGAAGATATCAGTGCTAAGAATGTGTAGTAGGTAATATGAGGAAGAGGTTCAATAAAGTATCCCAAGGTGATTGGCCGTTTAAGCCATCTTTCTACCAATAGTATGATGCACAATGACCTATAGGACCTCTGAATCAGAGTCCATAGGCACTAGGAAATATATTTGCGGAGACAAAATGACATAATATCAATTTCTTCCTATCAAATATTAAATTTATTTCTTAAAAAGAATAAAACCATATTATATCTATTTTTGTCTCTCTCTTTTTTATATTTTCACGCCTTGTTATGCTGAAATTATGGGGCCAATGCAACAGTTAACCACGATTGCATTGACGCGTTTTTTGCCAACCACATTTGATGTCTGTTAACATTTATTTTGCCAAATTTCAATATTTATTGGCATTGCGCCATTATTTTATAACAAAAATTTTCACGGGAGTTTAACAGTACTTTTGACACTTGCACACTTTGTTCTGCATCACTGCTTGGTAAATATTTCAGATAGAAAATTGTACACACCACTTTTTTTTTAATTTTCAATTTTATGCGATGGCAAAATTTCGTAGGGCACAAATAATTTAAGGAAATGCAATCAACTATGCGCGAAAACTTGAAATACACACTTAAACGTTTATATAGAATGATAATATTTAGGGTGGAGTGTAAGAATTATGCAAACTCTGATCCCTTGTACAAGCACTTTTTGAGTTTATAGTTGCATAACCAGTAATTAAAATGGTGATTCATTGTTTTACTTAATTAAATGTTCGGGTTAATTTTAAATCTTTCTAAAAGAAAACTCACACTGAAAACAAACCCATATTCATACACGGTTAATGCTCTTTGTTACATGTCTCATGGCCAATAAATAGGTGAATCTTGATGCACTCCTTCTGTGTGGCATGAGAAACACTTTCATAACTTAATTTTAGCTATTACCATTTTTTAAATTTATTCCCCTGAACTAATTGATTTGATCAATTGTTGTAACATCTAAGAACTGTCTTTATTACTTTCCACCACTGACTCATCCCTTAGGAAAACCAACTCTTCTGCCTTCGTTACTTTCAATTTAGTGGTGTGTGCGATAGACTTACCTCCACGTGGTGCACCCTGGGCAACGTATACTTATACGGCAAAAAAGTCTATTGATTGGCAGTTGACTTCTGATTTCAAACTACTATGGCTCGACTATTTGTCATATTCGACACCTTCTACAGTACTCATCTTACCTTTTTTGCCTTTGTGCTTGTCTGTCTGTCTCTTTTACAACTGTGAATCACTCTTCTGTTCCCCCTCTCGACTTTTTGTCACTTTGATGTTCCTTCTCCTCTATGAATGCTGAAGTCACCTAAAGGGCTAATGATAACTATCAAAACGCCTGCCATTTGATATAAATAAATAAATCAATAAACTTTCCGTTTAGTGG
>UZAE01013488.1:9982-21954 GCA_900617975.1 Rodentolepis nana | reverse complement strand
TAATACCAGTACTAAAAAAGGGCAAAGACCCTTGCAACTTTGACAACTATAGGCCTATCTCCTCACAAGCGTGTGGGCTAAACTTATGGAAAGAATGGTTAACAGGAGGCTAACCTGATTCCTTCAGCAGGTTTAAACCGCAAAGGTCAACCAACGCACAAGTTGCCACATTCACCCAACACAGCAAAGATGCCCTTGATGCAGGAAATGCTCATACGGTTGCTTACGTCGATTTCAAATCAGCATATGATCTAGTATGGAAAGAGAAGATAATTCTAAAATTTGCAAAGATTGATATTAAGCATAAAATGCTAAACTAGATAGAAGGATTATTGGACAAAGATCATGTAAAATCAGATATGGAAATGCCCTATCAAAATTCAATCTTTTGCAAGCTGCACTCTTTTCAATATCTTCAAAAATTTATTTATTTATTTCAAATGGCAGGCGTTTTGATAGCTATCATTAGCCATTTAGCTGACTTCGGGATTCATAGAGGGAAGGATAATCAAAGTAGAAGAAAGTCGAGGGGTAGGAAGCAGAAGACCGATTCACAGATGTAAAAGAGACAAACTGACACAAAGGTAGAGTTAAGGTAAGATGAGTACTGTGAAGAGGTCGAATATGACAAGTTGGGCCATGGTAATTTGAAGTCACAAGTCAGTTGCCGGTTAATAGACTTTTTTACCGTATGAGCCAGGGCGCACCACGTGGAGGTAAGTCTATCGCACACCCCATGTCTTCATAAACAGCATTGCTCAAGTGCACTAAGTGCTTACTTTATGCAGATGATGTTGTTCTTTGGTATTCTGTACCTAAGAAAAACACTCAGGAGAAGACAAAAAGTGCCCTAAATTGTGCACTTAAACTAATAGCAAACTGGTGCAACAACGATGGAATGGTTTTCAACAACGCAAAAATTGCATTTCAATCATTATCTTTGGCCCGTCACAGCATAAACCCGCTTCTAAGGTACAAGAATACTGCCCGAGAAAGAACTAATGAGTTCACTTATCTTGGAATGACGTTTGACACAAAGCTAGCATGGAAAAGTCACATTGCTAAAATAGCAGCTAACGTGGAAAAGTCACATTGCTAAAATAGCAGACCAGCTAACGTGGAAAAGTCATATTGCCAAAATAGCAGAACGGTCTCCAATAGACTGAATGTCCTGAAGCGTCTTGCTGGTAGCTCCAATAGACTGAATGTACTGAAGTGTCTTGCTGGTAGCATAACGTGGAAAAGTCACATTGCTAAAATAGCAAAACGAGTCTCCAATAGACTGAATGCACTGAAGCGTCTTGCTGGTAGCGTATGGGTCTGTGCGCGCTCAACTCTTAACACCATTTACAAGATGTTTACTCAGCAAATTATGTTGTATTGCTGTAAGCCACTCATGACAGCGACAGAGGTGACTCACAACCAAGCATTGCGACTAATTACTGGAGGGATAAAATCAGCACCCGTTGATGGAATGCTCTTGGTTACAGGAAGCACAAGAATATGTTCCCTTATCAAATAGAAGGCCTTGATCCATTATGAGAAGATACTGCGTATTCCCATGGATAAATTATTGGACAGTGGCACTCTCCGACATAGCCGATTGGCAACGAATCGAGGCCGTTGCTGTGGTAAGACTATTTACCGGACACGATTGCACGGTAAAACACCTTTACAGATTGGGAGTATACACTCACCCACATGCCCCCTACGTAACCTACTGGAAGAAATAAAAAAGACCCAACTGATTCGGTGTCCAGCTCTAAAGACAACGACGGGAAGTCGGAGATACTGGGAAGCAAGAAGACAACTAATGAACTGTTATTAATTAACCGCTATATACGTACACCCCACCCATGTGCGAAGCTGAAATCAAAGTTAAAGAGCTAATGATAAATATCATAAAGCATGCGATTTGAAATAATAATAATAATCTCAGGGTCTGTTGTTTTGTCTAGAGCTGGACACTAGATCAGCCTGGTCTTTTTCCTTGACTTATTTGACGTAGCTTTTCATACATTAACAAGGCCTTTTCTTTGATAAAGGAACATATTGTGGTGCTCTCTGTAACTAGGAGCATTGCATCAATGGGTCTTGATTTTATCTTTCCAGTAATTAGTCGTAATGCTTGCTTGTGTATCATGAAGAGTGGTTTAAGAATCACCGGTGACTGTAGTGATAAGTTCACATAAATGTAACATTATTGGCCGAATAAAACTCTTGAAAGAGGTGCTAAGAGTTGACCTTGCACAACTATGTGTCAAACGTCAATCCAAGAGTAGTGAACTCATTGTTTTTTTCTAGGGTAGCGCCCTTGTACCCTAGAAGCAGGTTAATGCTGTGGCGCGCAAACAATTTTGAAATGCAGTTGTCGCTTTTTTGATAACCATTCCATTGTTTATCTCACCTGTTTGCTAGTAGTATAAGTGCATAATAAAGGGTAGTTTCTGTCCCCTCCTTAACGATTTTGTTAGGGGAGGAATACTACAGAACAAGATTATCTGATGCTCGTGACTGTCTGTACCAATTAATTATGTCATTGATGAAGACATTGTAAAGAGTGCAGAGTGTGCCAGCTCCCTGTGGAAGGTCTGTTTTTAAAAGATTGGAAATTGTAGAGCATTTCCATATCTGATTTTACATGATCTTTGACTAATGAATTCTTTCATCCAGTTAGGCATGTTATGCTTAATACCAATCTTTGCCAATTTTAGAATTAGCTTCTTTTCCATACTAAGTCATTGGCTGATTTGAAATCGACGTATACAGCCGTAAGAATATTTCTTGCATCGGGCTCATCCTTGATGTGTTGGCTGAAAGTGGCCACTTGTTGGTTTGTTGATCTTTGCGGCATAAAAATGCTTGTTCATTCTTGAGAATATTATTGGTCTCAAGTAAACTGGTTAGCCTACAGTTAACCGTACTTTCAATAAGTTTTGCCAGCAAGCTTGTGAGGTAGATGGATCTATGGTTCTCAAAGTTGTTTATTTTTTTTTTTATTTTTTGTTCTGATATTAATATGACAGCTTTTTATTCTTAGGTATGAGATTTTTTGGAAAGCATCAACATGGCTGTCTTGGATTTTGGTCCCATTCTAATTAGAAATTCCGAATGAATTCCTTATACCCAGGAGAATTTTTACACTTTAGCTCTTTTATCATAGCATTATATTTGCAAGATCTGAATGATTCCGTTATTACATCATTTGGTACTATTTTGTCATCCTTATTTTTACCAAACTGTCTTACTTGTATCTTTATATCTCATGAAGATTTTCTAAATAAAGGGTTTTTCTCTTGCTTTTTGGAATAGAACCTAGCAAAGTAGTTAGCTATTTCGGAGTTGGTTGCAAGCAGTATGTTGTTTAGCGCATTGGTTCTTTTTAGGATCTTTCCTTGTTTTGGAGGTTACCCAGGAATTCTAAGTGCTGACGGTCGTCTCCAGGCTTGTGCCTTGTCCGTTCTCTCAGGCTGATCAGCAAAGTTGCGAAAGCCTTCCCGCTTTCTTTTCATTTCCTCAAGGTGCTCAGTCCAAAATACTTGATATTGTTTAGTTTTCGTCACATGGAATAGTTTTTTCTGCGCCTCTGATTTTACTACTCGGGATGCCGTTGCTAAGTTGGTCAGGATGTTGGTCCAAGTTGAGCGGATTTGTGTGACATTCATTCTCCAAAAGGTTTTACAGTCTAGACCAGTGTGTTTCCTTAAAATGCCATAATAGCTTAGTCGGCAATTACGTTATCATATTTTTGCTGCCAAAGGTAATGCTAGCAATGACTACGTTATGTCCAGAACCAAGCTCGTCAATTAATTAGAGACGTGTGTGCTCGCTGGTGTTGCTTGAAGCCAGGAGCAAGTCATTAGTTGCTCTGGTTTCATTGTAGTGCGAACATGTAGCAGGATCCTCATTGCTATAAATAAGCCCTTGGGGGTTGCTATTTAGCATGTCCTTGATTTTCTTTCCAGCTATGATTGTATTCTTATTGCCCCATCTGGTGTATTGGGCATTGAAGTTTCCTAATACTACAGTTTTGTGTAAAGTGTTGAGAAAATCAAAGTTGGGATTATACTGGAGTGGATTATAGGCTGCATAATCCTTGAAGTGGTTTGGACATTTCCAAAATTTTAATCTGATTACTTTACATGTGTCTTGTGTCGAGCCCACGCTCTTGAATAGATTTTAATGTGATGTGAGGCCTTCTTTTTCTCCAGTTAGAATTGCACTTGCAACTTGCGCGATTGACTTAACTCTACGTGGTGCACCCTGGACGACGTATATTTATACGGAAAAAAATTTATTACTTGGTATTTGACTTTAGTAATTTATTCTAAGCTTGAAACGAATTTTGTGTGGTGTTTGAACTCATTTGAACAGTTATCAATTTTGTAATTCAATCATATGTTCCCATCGTCTTACGTAGATTTTAAAAGCGATTTTAAAACTAAAAAAAAATAATAATTCGGTGGCGCTTCCATAATGCGTTGTTTGCCGAGAAACAGCAGTAACATCTCAATCATTTGACTTCACATTTGGATATCATGCTCGAAATACCTCAATCGAACGCCTTTATGTTAAAAGGTGCCGATAAGCTGTCAACATGCTTAACTAACTTCATTGGTTGAAGAAATGTTCAAATACTTTCACAAGCACTCTCTACAATAATTTAATTTTCATTGGATGGACTTTTCATTTCCTTCAGTTCTCGTGCTAATATCTGCTTAGCATGACCTCGTCAATAATCTCGCTGGTAGAACTCGAATCCTTAATTTAACGTGAAATACAATTGATTTTATGCTGGTGGAGGCGGTAGAATGACGCAAAATACTCTTCAAATGGTTGTCAACGTAGCCAATATTTGTCAGAAGATTTTTTGGCTGTGTACTGCTTGAATAATTTACTCTATTAATCTATTGAAACCAATATTAAAAATTAAATTTTTAAACGCAATTCCTTTGAATTTACTCGAAAAATCGAATTAAATTTAAAATTTAAATACGATTTGAAAGACAGGTGAACAAATTGAAATGTGATCAAATATAACAAACCAAATCGAACACTGATATATTCAAGGAGTCATTTGTTGTTGGTTAATTGAATGAGGTGCAACATTCAAGCACTGAGATGCATTTTTTGAAACATTTGAATATCGTCACGAAAACAAGTACAAGGAATATAAAGAGTTGCACGTGGGAAGAAGTTTCTACAGCTAAAAGGTTCGCTGTAATATTGCATGAAAGCCAAATTGTCTTTTTCTCGAACCCTAGCAGCAGCGACTTAACTAACCATTTGAGCAGTGAAATTCAACTATTTACTTGTTGTCAAATGCAAGCTCTGAGAATTTTTCATTTTAACTTTAGAATTCCGATATGTAAACAGAGTGAAATACTAGAAGACTTCTGCAAATTGAACAACGATGGGGGACGAGCGTTTGAATTTGCAGCTAAACATCTGCTGTGCCAAGACGAGTTTGGGTAACTTTCTGATTTCGATCCATTTTCATAGACATGAGAGAAACCTTGTTACACCGACTTTATCATTCGTTCGAATAGTGAAGCCTGACTATTCGATGCATGATAAAAGTCGGATGATCAAGGAACCTCACTACCGTTTACAATGTTTTGCTCATTTGAAGTTATGTGCTAATTTTAAGTTTAGAAAATTGTTTTTGGATAAATGCTTCAATAATGTCGTTGAACTAATTTGTATGAAAATCAACCTTTGCTCTTGTGTCGATTTGTGGGGATCTGGAAATGAAATGTAGAGGACGTGTTCCATGAATCGATATTTGTAAATTTGGACCAGGTATCATTTTACTACAGCTGAATTGCTTAGGTTATACAATTAACGATTTTGCCGTCTTCTAAAAATTTACTTACAATGGGTCAGTTGACTTACGAAAAGTTCTTTCACATTTACGAATGTGTTTGAAAGAATCTTTGTCCATTAAGAGAATTGTTAAGTTAGATGTATGATTATAATGCAGCAGGGCATCCCACCACCACATGAGGTTAACCACAGGCAACCCATCACTACCAATTGTATGCAACCGAGTCCATCAATTCTAATATACCCTACTCGAACCCATCAACATAGGAACATAGGAAGGATAAATATCCACAAAAGCGTGGATTAATGTCTACGTCACTTTCCTCAACTTCCTCAGTATTCACCTCACTTTTCTCTTTAATCTACGCTTGTGTCAGTCTTTATATATTTCTAAATCACTCTTCTTCTTACCCTCTGGACATTTTTGACTTTGAATTTCAGGTCTAATGTTAACTATCAATCATATAGCCTGCCTTTGATAAAAATATTTTTTCCCACACTATTTTCACAGTCCCATAGAACAAGTGTTGTAGTGAATATTCCAACACAATGCCACACAATGTCATTAGGCATCTTGGCATGAAATGTGTTGGCATGTCATCCTTGTTTCTGGATTGGCCGATAATAAGTGTTCTGAGGGATGTATAAAAGCTGAAGACTATATGGGGAACAATTGGGCTAGAGTTAAACATGGATCGTTTCCGACCTAATTTCAACCTACCTCTTGGATGCCCTTGACACCTTTCTAATTTATGAATCCTAAGGCCGTAAGAACGCAACCGAATTGTTCTTCCAATTCATGACGGCCTAGGGGACCATGTCTTAGCAAGACTTTCTTGGTTTATAAGAATGCAATGTGCCGTTATTATTGTATGGGTATGATAGATCGATGTCTCTGCTGCTCAAACCGGATGTTATCCTACTGTCTAATTGATTGGAAGTATAACCGTGAGGAAAAGAAAGGGCATCGAAGTACCTATGATTTCTCAAAATGTTCCAAATTTGTTTTCCCTATTTGGAAAATTTGAAGCTTTTGACAGTGCGTTAAATGCGATCATAATGAATTCGCTGAAAATAATATTATGGCATTTGCCTGCTAAACAAGAAAGCACTTATCTTTGTCACCCCATGTATTTATAAAGGGACCACTCATTTCCGACTCCTTCAAACCAACTTTAATATGTTTTTTCTTACAAAAGTTTTATTCTCGGACACATCTGCCATTCTCAAGAGCAAGCAATTACGACAAAGCTGAAACAGGCCAGTATATGCCACTACTTCAAAATTTCTATTAATTGTTTACAAGTATGTGAAGTGAAAAACTTTGCTTACAAATTCAAGACAAGGACATTTATTAAATGGTCATACAGTCATGGAATATCTTCTCCATTCAGAATTTACATGCTGATCTCGACAATTCTGCAAAAATGTAGAGATTTATTATCCAGTAAATTCATTCAATAACATTGTTTTAACATTCATTTCAAACATTTGCTTAAGTGCTAAATTAACAGCGTATATGTAAGAAGTAAGAAATCGCACATTGTAGTGATATGTTTTGCCAAACAGACTTTAACCATTCGTGCCATATTCAAGGTGCACTATTCAAACGAATGATAAAATCGATAATGAAAATTAGTCAAAATATGAAAGTCCTGCAATCTCCATTTGGCTCAGTTGCAGACCAATCATGTCCCCATTCACTCGATTGACAACATTATCCAATGTGCAAAAGTTGTTCGGCAAATCAGTCTCCACATTCCTACTACGTTTATTTTGTCATTAATAAAAGCTTTTACTAACATATCTCATAAAAGACTAAAGATTTGATTTAATTCTCTGCATTTAAATAGAACTCAATAAACACCAAATTTTAAAATTTCGGTAGAGTTAAATGGCCCATTCATTAGAGTTGATTCGATCGGAATATGCAGTAACTTAAAAGTGTGTGGCATTTGCATAATTAAATAGAGCAACGAATTTGCCATAATTACTACTTTTGGAACTAAATGGTACCTTACTGCGGTCTTTCAAAATACCCTGAGAATACATCTTTCCTAATATGCCAAAATATGCTTGTGGAAATCAACTTGTTGAATAAAGCGGTTCTACCTGTCCACTAATTTCTCGCTTCATGTATAATCGTTTTCTAACCACATCCACACACATCAATCCGATAGTGAGACAGTTGATTTAATACGGCAAAAAATTGTGCTTTCTTATGGTTAAATTCCATTTCACTATGAAAGGCTTATGAGAACTCATTGCCACTCAAGTGCAGTCCCATTTCCAAAAATTGAACGAGATAGGGGAATAAAAGTATAAATCTAGTCTGTTGCCCAAATTATGCGAATTGAAATTTCCCAGTATTACTTGATTAATCAAAGCGTTTGTTGAATAAAGAGAAAAAAGTGTTCGACAAAAACTGGTCTCGTAGAAAATGACTAGAACACGTTGCAGTTAAAACAACCTCTTCCCATTAAAGCAGCAGTTGTATTTACATCAAATGGAAGGCGTTTTTATGGTTATCATTAGCCCTTTAATTGGTTTCAGGCTTCAGGAATGAGCAATATCAAATTGAAAAAAGAGGGGAGGGGGGAACAGAAGAGTGTTTCAACGACGAAGATAGAAATGGTGGAAAAAAGGTGAGATGTGTATTGTGAAAGTATTCGAATATGACATACAGTGGAGTGATGGTAGTTTGAAGTCTGAAGTCAACTGACGGTTAATTGACTTTTTGCCGTATAATTATATGTTGCCCGAGGTGCACCATTTGGGGGTAAGTCTATCACACACTCCGGAGACGATATTACCGATAATAATAAATTTCGATTACTTTATCAGGCAGGCAGAAATGAGGCCACATTCCGTTCAATATAACAACATTCGAAATTAAAAAAGTGTGATCTCTATGGACATTGATATTAAAACTTATTGGTGGCTCTGTAAACGTGAAACTTTGCTATAGAAATGCAATGAATTATCATCAAGGCTTATTCGACCATCACTCCCTAAGGGGTTTGAACAAAATATTTTGCTCATTTTGAACGGGAGAAAATAACGATTAATTGCCTGGTAGTAAGTCAAATGCAATTAGTGTGATATAAAAATATATGATTGTAATATACGTTTGAAATTTAAGGGTCCAAAAAATACAAAACTCTTCGAAGCATTGAATTATTGTCACCTGCTATAATAGATAAGTAATTTAGCAAAATCACAAGTGGGTGAGTTTAATCGATTTTTTTCCAAATTACAAAGTGGGGAAAATATTTATACGAATGTGCAAATTGTACAAAGCACGTAATTGATTTTTAAATTAAGATGTCTCCTGGATTCAAAGAAGTGGAATTGAGATAGGTAGAGAGATAGGTATGTTAATTCAAATTATTCCCTTCAAAATTCCCTATAGGCACGGAAAAGTATATTTTTTCGATAATTTCTTAAGACTGAGTAACTTGTATAATCCCAATTTCAAATCACTCATATTGTCTTGTTACTTACTAAGCCTTGATATTGTATGAGGTGTTTGGTGAGAGTACTTCCCATTCCATTGAGTGGGATATTATAAGATGTTTACTTTTGAGAGAAGTGACTCTTACTATAAGAAGTCATAATCGGAATTAAATTAGGCTGCCAACTTAAATTATTGTGCAAAAATTGCAACTGTTTAAATGATTTGAGTAAAAAAGCACTCTCATTTTCAGGGCTGCAAAGTTTCCTTCTGGGAAGAGGGAAAAGTAGGAACACTCTAAAACTGATTTCATTCAAAACGTTAAGGACTAATTTATTCCTATTCAAGAGATCAACAGAGTTATTTTCATGAATAGGACAAAAGCCCATTTTGACACCCTACTTCTTGTTTGCATTTGAGCACTAATATTGTGGCATTAAAATGAAAAACTATTCGGCTTTATTCCGATAAGTGAATAGTAGTAGAATTTCATATGTAAATGAAGATAATTAAAACCTAATAGAACACTGAAATAACTTGTAAACAACAGCCAACATGCCATATCAAGTTCTAAATCACATGACATTCCTAAATATTGGAATTTAAAATGAATTGTATTAAATATTTATTCATTTCAAATGGAAGGGCTTTATGATATAAGTTATCATTAGCCTTTAAACTTTGAATTTAGCCTCCCCCAAGGGTGGGGTGTACATTTATAGCAATTACTTAATTTAATTTTGACTTCAGCTTCCCCAAGGGTGGGGGGTACATTGGAGGGGTATCATTCGCAATTTAACTTTGACTTCAGCTTCCCCCAAGGAAGGGTGGGTACATTTATAGCAGTTAATCAATAGCGGAAAAACTTTGACTTCATCTTCCCCCAAGGGTGGGGGGGGGGGTACATTTATAGCCTTAATCTTTGACTTCAGCTTCCCCAAGAGGGGGGGGGGGTACATTTATAGCGGTTATTAACACAGCCCATGGGTGGGGGGTACATATATAGCAGTTAATTAATAGCAGACATTAGCAGTCTTCTTGCTTCCCAGTATCTTTGGCTTTCCTGTAGCTGTCTTCTTGCTTCCCAGTATCTCTGGCTTTCCGGAGTAGCTGTCTTCTTGCTTCCCAGTATCTCTGGCTTTCCGTAGCTGTCTTCTTGCTTCCCAGTATCTCTGGCTTTCCGTCAATGTCATTAGAACTGGACATCGAATCAGGTGGGTCTTCTCCATTTCCTTCTGCAGGTTACATAGAGGGCATGTGGTTTTGGTGTATACTCCAAATCTGTGAAGGAGTCCGGTAAGTAGTCTAAACTCGGCAACGTCTCCGATTCTTGGTCAGTCGGCTATATCGGAGAGTGACACTGTCCAATGTTTCTCCTTTGTTAAAGTTGTAAGTTCGTTGCTCCATGAGGTCTTAAATTCTCTTCTGATTAAGGTCTTTATTGTGCGGAAAGACATCAGTCGACGCATGCATTGTAGAATCGTTGTCTCCTTCTTAGCAGGTTTGTCAGCAAGCTCATTGCCTTTAATGCGACAGTGACCAGGAATCCATTGTAGAACTTGCCTTTAATGCGACAGTGACCAGGAATCCATTGTAGGATCACTGTTTGGTTTTTCTCTCTCAGCAGGTCATAGAGTTTTCTACATTCCTTTATTTCAGTTGTTTTGGATGGCTCTCTGCTTCCAATTGAGTATATTGCTGCCTGTGAGTCCGAAAGTATCACCCCTTTGGTGAATTTCGTATCCAGGCAACATAATTGGCATAGTGCTATCCCAATGGCCTCCATTTCCCCTTCAAAAGCGGGTCTATTGTGTCCCGCTACTGCGTAGAAAGAGAAGAATTCAGAAAAGACACCCGCGCCAACGATTGCATGGTTTTCTATGTATGACGCATCAGTAAAGACTTGGAGCCATTGATCTGCAGGATAGTTGACATTGATTGTCTCAAGGGCCAGTGAGCGCATTTGCTCTATAGGGGGTGTTTGATTACCTGAAAAAGACAAGCACTTAAGTGTAACACGCTACATCAGAATAGGCCAATGAGTTCATGGGTATAGGGAGGCTTTTGGTTTGTCATCTATTTGTACTTCTTTCTTCAGTTTTTGGCTTTCTGTATTAGACCAGGTTTGCAAACTGTTGACAATGAATCGCGTATTTAAATAGTAAACTTGGAGTCAACTAATTGGGTGTCAACCATAGTTGTTCTTATTACTCAAAATTAGTTACTATTGCTGCAAGTAACTTTTATTTATACCGTTCCCCATCAACAATAGGGTCATAATTTTTGTTCTTAATATTGCACGATATTTTCTAAAAAAGCAAAAATATATTTCTACGCACCCAATGTACGCCAGGTATCAAATTATTACGGAAGAAATTTATTCAAAATTAAAGCACTTTTACAGATAATCTTCACAAATAGCGCTTTGTTTACTGCTCCAAATTAAAGTATATATGGCGTTTTAGGGCTGTCTTTCGGCTTGTCTGTTTCCTCGCATGCATAGACTTGTATTTGAAAAACTAGAACAGCNGCAACATAATTGGCATAGTGCTATCCCAATGGCCTCCATTTCCCCTTCAAAAGCGGGTCTATTGTGTCCCGCTACTGCGTAGAAAGAGAAGAATTCAGAAAAGACACCCGCGCCAACGATTGCATGGTTTTCTATGTATGACGCATCAGTAAAGACTTGGAG
>UZAE01013487.1:8821-21978 GCA_900617975.1 Rodentolepis nana | reverse complement strand
TATTTTAAGAGCTCAAAATATTTTACATGTATAATTTTGTTGTTTTTTTTCACTGCTAGTTCTCAAACCGACGTCCGTTTTGATCCAGACATTACCGACAACGCCAAGCAATGGAACGCACACGTCATGAAATAATTCCCTTAGGATTCGGACACATTCATGCTCAATGGCTTCTCTTAATTCAGTGACTGTTGCAGGCTTCGTAACGTAGATTTCGTCTTTTAAGAAATAAAAAATATGGTGGTGCGAGGTCTGGTGGACGGGGAGGATATTCAACAAAACCACTTCGTCCAATCCACCCTGTTTGGCAAGACCTCATCAAGGCTTGACCTCACATCGTGATGGTAATGTAGGAGTGCTCCAACTTGCTGAAAATAAAACTCTTCACCTTCGAAGTCTTCTCTAATGCTGCTGTAGAATGTTCAAGTAAATTGAACCGGTTTCAATAAAGTTATTTTAAGTGTGTATACATATTTTTGGAACACCCTGTATATCCAATGAATATATATATATATATATATATATATATATAACTATAAAAATGGAGACATAAAGTTGAATACTATATAGCTATTTTTATTTTCACAGAAGCGTTAATAACAAACTACAATTGTTCGCCATCACAAGCTTTCGAGATTACAAGTACTTTAAAATTAACATTTAATTTGAAGTGACAATTGTTATTTTATCTCAATTTCATTCAATTTTGGATATTGAAAAATTTATCTCTACTCTTCCTGCTAAAGAAATTCGCCGTAAAATTTCCAAGTCGACGTACGCCAATACAATCTCATTGCCTACATGTTAATCTAACCATCATTGAAACATTTATCTATCCGCTTTGTAAAGAAAAGGAATATATGAAAATTATAATATTTATATAACTGAAGCAATTACAATTATTTAAAAGTACATTACCATAACCCAACTACAAGTAGTCCTACTCAGTATCTACGCACTGAGTGCCTACTAACTCCCAGCATCTCTAATAAAATAAGCTGAAATCCGACAAGCGCCTTATTTTGATTGTTATGCCTCAGTACTGATACATTCCTCCTCCCCAACTCCCCCCTTCCCCCTCTCCCCCTCCCCCCCCCGCTCCTCCTCTCCTCGCCTCCTCCTACCGCTTCAATCATTTCCCTCTCATTCATCTTCATTTCTCTAATAGTCACATGAAACTACTCACTTATTGGTCTTCTAACTCCGAAAAGGCCGTTGTTATCACTTTTTACTCTTGAAAAGGTCACAAAATCTTTAGTGAGTGCTACCTTAGCCTATTTGGGGAAGACTTAGGATTCTAGTCGCTTTAAAACCTCTCCAGACAAACCTAACTTAAAACACGCATGAAGTTAAAGCACAAATAAGAACTAAAATTTTCACTTTAGGAGGCCTAAACCCAACCATAATCTTGAGAACCCTTTGCTCTCGATAAATTTATAAAATTTCTTCTATTCCAAACCACACATAAATTGAGACTTAATTGTCATAATTTTAATCATTTTTGAAATATGATCCATTATTCTTATGTTATGTTATGTTATAAATTAAAAAAATTTGCAATGCAGCGAAAGGAAATAATTCAGGGTAAAAAACAAGAAATTACGAATTATGAAATATCTGTTTCACGAGACAAAATCAACGGGATAATAAGTAAATAATTAATTGTTTCACTTACATTTTATAGAAAAAATATATATTGTTGGCCTCCTGGCGAACATGCTCTTTCATATCCTCTAATACAGTGACGAGATCTGCCCATTGTTTTAGTAAAATTGAAATAATAATAATTTACATTTACACAGTTTTACTTCTTTGACAAGATTTCCAAATTAGATAAATGCTAGTAAAAAATCTTATAAATAAAGATTTAATAGAAAAAATCATGCATTTCAGTGTAATAAACGCCTGACAAGGGATTTTTTTAATTCGACATTACGTCAATTTCTTACTTTTGATACATTTATAGTTTAAAGTGGAAAAAATTAGCGTCATAAAAAGTAAGCATTGTAATTTAATCTGTTCAATTAAAGTTATCACGCTTTGGATAACTTCAATCCTTGAAATTTATCTGAGAGCTTAAAGTCTCTACGGCGTACAATCGCGTTGAAGATTCGCTCAGAAATTTTAAGGTGTAGGAAAACAGAACGCACCAATATAAGCATGATAGAGATGATTTTGAACAACGTCAACCACTCGATCGAGTGCCAAAACAAGATCCCTTTCATTCTGCGCATCCAGACTATCTTTGTAGGCTATAATTTCATTGAGAGTTCGATCAGCACCTGAAAATTGAATAATAAACACAAATTCAAGAATATTTTACTCTGTTTAAAATAGGAGTACAGACACGGGAATACTCATTACTAGTTGGTTTGAAATATCTCCCACTTCTTTGGAAAAAAATGGAATACAGGGGGTTTTATCTAAATGAAATACCAATTTCCACTAATAAATACCCAAATATATCCACGGCTGTATGGTAATAATCGCACATTCTAAAACTGCCTTAAGTATTTAAATAGCAATCAGTCTGAGTTAAGAAAAAGGACAAATATATATGAGAAGTATATCATTCAATAAAAAATTTAACAATTTATTTGTATCAGAGCTACTTTGGAAAAATCCAACGTGATTTCGAAGATAACCAAAACCATAAGACATAAGTTGATTAACATCGAAGTCTACTGTCGCAAATCAGCCATCGTTACATGCATACCGTCTGTCTAAGCGTTAGTAAAAAATATAAATGTTGTGATGCCAGCATTTGACTATTTAGTTCTTCAATTGCTTAGTTTTGGGGAATATTCGGAGGTATACAAATCAGAGGTGGTCAAAGAACCGCAATACAGAAAGCCATGCGCGATGTTCAAATCGAATTCTTCAAATTAACACTTTGAGAAAGCGGAAATAAAAGTGGAAAGGCATGTCTTAGTGAGTTTCGGGAAAGCGAATGCAATAAATGAGTTCAGTTTTAAAGACGCCCAATGCCATCGTAAAAATAAAATAGAGAAAAAGCTCTTACGTATTCTAAATTACATTATGAGAATTTCAATGCATAATGATATATATATTTATTTATATTGCAAATAACTTGTCATTTATTATTATTCTTTTTTTCAGAAATTTAAATAGATTAAAGTAACAAGATCAGGGCAAATTTTTTAAACTTCCCAGCTAAATCACATATAATCATAATAACCAATTCATAGTAAATACTCATACCATCTTGCTTGATTCAAAGAATTTTAAATTAAAGCATAAAGAAATATTTTCTCGGCTGGTTTTTCTATCCCAGCAAAATATTTTCTGCAAAACTAATTAAATAATACAATCTTTCTTATATTTATATTTTAAGAAACGCAAGGACCAAAATAAATAGCATCTTAAACATAACGTTTGCTTCCTTCCATGCATTCTTTATTAAATATATTGAAATATCAAATTGAAAGTTGTGGGCAGTATGACTCTAGATTTGACATAGTAGCATAACTTACTTCGTCTTGACCGCATTGCTTTATAATCCAAAGCATTCAGAGATTATTCTAAATAAGATTAATGCATTAACATATCAGTACAATTGTGTTCGTAATTAAAATTTCTATTCAACTCAATTAAATAAAAGAACAGTTATTATTAATATGAATGTCTTTCCTTTAAAAATTTCTATTTAACATAGTGTAATCAATAGGAAAACTGGTATACTTTTAAAATCTGAAACAAATTGCTTAACAATTTACAAATAATTTCTTTCAAATAAATATCAAAAGACATAAAATATATTTATGTCGACGAAAAGTGAGAATATATACTTATGTCAAAAAATCATCAACTGAACGCGAGCTTACGTTGCTTACATAAATTCAAGAGATTATGATTTATATGTAAAGCAATGGCCAACTTGACTAAGTGCACATTTGTATTAATGCTATATTATAGAATAAAACAAACCCAAGGTAAATTCATTATTCCTAAAAGTACAGTAGCAACATGGATTATCGTTCCTTAATTTAAACAGCGAAAAATTATTAACTGATTTATATTGAGTAAGAGTTTTAGTTCCGTTAGATAAGTTTTGTTCACAAATTAAGATGGATATAATTGATGAATTTTCTGTCAGTTCAATACTTCTTGAATAAGAAAATTTTGAATTATCAAATTATTTCACTTCTAAATTAATAGAAAAAAAGTAAAAAATATAAATGGTTCCAAACTTGTCATATATACCGAGTATAATTTTTAAAATCATGAATTATGAAAATTTTGAATTAAAAATTGCTGCTGAATGGCAACCCCCAAAGTTATTGCGTACTTTTCATTCTCCAAAAGTTGCCTAAACTAAATCTTCAAGTATTTCAGAAAGTTATCTCAAGTTGTTAATAAGCCTATTTTTTATCGATAGTCAGTGGCGTTAAGGTAACACTAAGTTTAATAACGAATTATTTAATTAATTCGAAATCAGACATTTTTAATTGTCGTACCATATTGGACTCTATTTGAACTTACTGATGTGGTCAATTTTGGTCATAATTGACTCTAATAAGTATTAGAATTTGAAATTTTATATCATCCATTTAATTTTGCTGTCATTTGACCAAACTGTAAAATTTAAAGAATATTGTGAAAAATAAACGATATAAATTTTGCACCGAGAGTTACAAAATCTCGCCTAAATTAGTTAATATAAAGTCACTCTAATGAAGAAATTTATGGAACCGAAAATCACATTTTGGTGCTAATATTGCAAGCATGGACACCTACTCCGATATATAACAAATATACTTGACTTATGCTGTTAATGCATCAGAAACAAAGATTAATATTTTTGCATGTTAGCAATATGAAGCAGTTGTCTTCTAAATTATAATACTTGACTCATTTAGAAACATTAATCTGTTAATTACGATTTGTGAAGGACTACGAAACATCTGCCTTGCTTCTCTGTTATTTTCTCTGTTTATTTTATGATAAAAGGCGAATGTACAAATTTGAGAAGTGGGAAGTATTTCTCATGGTCAAATAAGAACTGTGCAGAGAAATCACCACAATTCTCTAAATATGCTCAAAAAAATTATTTGTTTTACATAACAATGTCCTTTTCATTATGGATTAAGTATATTTGGATAAAGCAAATTATATCGATAAAGGCAGTTTGTGTAGATAAATGGGAAATAAAGCAACAAAATATATAACGGGCATTAATTACTAATAAGATCACCATCCTGGGATTTGAATTTCTTCGATTTTTTTATGTATAATAACAATGGCGCAAACTAATTTCCATGTCAATAAATTGATGGAACAGCGGGAACTTTTGAATGTTCGAAAGTTGCTGATTTTCCATTTCTTCTGAAAAAAAGCGATTTTAAGTTCACGTCGTATTTAAAAGAAAATCAATTGCAAAATGTGTATCAAAATAAAATTTGCGTAAATTTGCTATTATTGATTAAGCGATTTTGGTAAGATTTGAGGAATAACATTTCTTTATTTTAATTACATTAAATCAAATTACTTGTGATATAACCTTGAGGCTTAAATTCCATTGGGCTAAATAACGACCTATGAAACTCTTGGGGTAATTTGTCACGCTAATATAAAATAAGATTTTGTAGCTGTTGTCATTATTTGTCGTCGTGGCTTTGTTGGGCCTTCCTCATTTTTCTGTTTTTATGTACTTGATACAACCCATAGGTGATCATGAAGTTTTCTGAGCACTTATCGGCTCATATAACGCCCGAATGGCGAAAGCAATATATAGAATACGAGGTACAATTATAATTGCCATATTTCACTTTCATTTTCTAGGCTCTTAAAGGTGTTCTCTATAAAGGCCTTGATGATTTTGAAACTCTTCCAGTTGTTGATGCTATCTCCGTCGCCAAACATTTCGACAAAAGTGACGCTGTATTTTTTGCAATGTGTCAAGCCGAACTTGACAAGATTAACAACTTTTTTGCAGGTTTGAAAGATTTATCATTTTTATCTTTATTATCTCATTCTAGAAAAGCTTGCCGAAGCTAAGAGAAAGTTTGCGGCACTTAGAGGTGAATTTGACCGGCATTTTTCTGATCGCCATCGTGCAACATTTTCCTCCTTTTACATAAGTAGCCCTGCTGTACATATTAATGATGATGGTGGTGATGAACAAGATGGGGATACGAGTTTATATCAGACAGCTGAAGGAACTCCTGATTACAAGCAAAGCTCCGTCTCTCAGATCGACGATATGGATTTGTTACGCCGTCGAAGGAATACATTCCGGTTAAGAAAAAGCGAAAAGGGAACTGAAAGCAGTGCTCAACAAGTTGGTCAAAATGAAGATACACCACGGTTAAAAACTTACGAGCTAAAGCTTGCGCTTAGTGAATTCTATCTTAGTCTTGTATTACTTCAGAACTATCAGAGTCTGAATTACACCGGCTTTCGAAAGATTCTTAAAAAGCATGATAAGGTAATTATCTGTTATTGGTTAAAACTCTGTATTTACCCTAGCTTTTCCAAAGGTCCAATGGTCTGGAGTGGTATGATGAGGTCATTTCATATGAACCTTTTCATACAGATGATTCGGTCGATTCCATGATTACCGAAGTCGAGGTAACTTTGAAATATTGGGTTCTTCCACAGTTATCTGTTGTGTTTCAACAAATAAAGTTTATTTGTTTCATGAATTTTCAACAAATATGAATTTCGATTGTCCCACTAATAACAGCGAAGTTTTGCCAAAATCAAATTCGAAAGTGAACTAAATTAACGCGACGTTGAATTTAAATTGAGAAAGTTGTTAATGGGAAACGAGGAAATTAACAAGAATCAAAGGGGCTTTTACTGTTTTGCAGAAGAAAATTTTAGATACCTTTAGTTTGGCATCGGTAATGACCCCCTAAGTAACACGGCCTGACCAATTTCTCTCGGCGTACTTTAGCCAATCCACCAAAATTACGCATACAAATTTTGTTTTTTTACAGTGTTCTAATATTATACTAACTTGAACCTGGGAGATAATGTTGCTAATTTAATTGCTACTTTGTCTAAAGCTGAATGTGTTTGCGTAATATCCTTCAGTTGGATGTGGTATCAAAATCTTGAGTTGCCATTTGGATTCTTGAAGGAAACGTAATTTTTTCACGTGAGACCCAGTAGCATTGAGGCTTAACTTTAATGGGTTCGTTTTGACGGCTAAACGAGTACTTGGCTTTTTGAGAGTTCTCACTTTTCATGTCAAATTTCACTCCTCATTTATAGGATGCCTTCACAAAGTTGGAAGGAGGCGATCGTCAGAAAGCCATGAAACGTCTTCGTGTCCCTCCCTTAGCAGCTCAGGTACGTAATTTTGTGTTTCTTTATTTCATTCTTTTATTTTATCGACTTTATTATGTCAGTGTATTTATGTCTTCGCTAACTCCCTCTCTAACATTAGCCTCACCGTCTTCATTAGAAGCTGATTCCTTTCTTGGTGCTTCTGCGCTTGCCGCGCTTGGTCTGGTGCTCAGTACGTATGATAAACAAAAGTATCAGGTGCCCTCGCTATACTCACTCCTGAAGTTAAATGTCACCCCTTGAACTGTCAACCATCATACCACTGTGGTCAGCTGTTTCTTTAAAGGTGTATGACTTCAGAAGTCTTAGGTCATTTTGTCTATTTTGTGTCTAACCTGAAAACCAACCGTTAACGCGTTTCTCTGCGCATAATAAATCGTTCTCTATTTCTTTGATGCTAAGTGAATGATGACCTGATTCTCAGGGGTCTTTCTGCTTACCGTTTCCATCTAGGAGTTTTCGTTGTTGATGCGTGCAGTGGATGGGCTGGACATAGTGAATCATTCCCTATTGCGTTGGTGACACACGATTGGTTGATTGTCAAGGGCATTTCTTGTTTTATCTGGCCCATTCCAGCTTGCACTTAAGTGGTAGCATTCATAGTTGGGAAACGAGATTTCGCTGGCCTTCACTATTAGCTGGCAGGCGAGTCAGCTGATATTTGACCTTCAGAATCTTGTTTTATTTCGTTCGCGATTTATGTAGATTTTACTATTACCAAGTTCATTGCTGTCTTAAAATCTAATGACATTTTCGAAAATTTATGCACACCACTTACACCAAGTCAGTGCCATAAATTATATGTTTATAAAATTCGAAGTCATGTGTTTTAAAATTTTGCTACTTCAAATTGATAATAAAGATTTAAAGCCTCCAGAAACCACTGAGAAAGCAAACTGGGGAAAGTCCCATTCATTGACATCTTTCAATAGTTTAATCACTGACTCGTGCTATTCGGTAGTTCACAAGGTATGGTACAATCTGCAAGGGGTATCCTTTACTGGGGCATATGGAGCCTTTTCAAACCGCAGAATTATTGGCCCTAATGTGTTTGGGCTATTTTTACCATATTTGTGGGAAGCAGGTTTACGGTGAAGTGGATCGTGCTGTATTTTTCAAACGCTGTTTTCCTTCCACGTAATCAATACATTTGCTCGGGCCACAAAAAGCGCGGTTCGCTTCTTTTTCCGGATATTTTGTTAATTAAATCACAAAATTTTCGCCCTTCGCTAGTTTTTTTCTGGCGTTTCCTAAATGTTTGTTTTTTTGCAAATTTTGATCCTTTTCAATTCGACTATCCTTTTGTTGAACTTATAAATTAGCTATAATTGATTGATTGATTGATTGAATATTAGTCAAATCGGAAGCTTTATTTTTGTGCAAAGAGCTTTGATGAATCTTCTCCATCCTGAAATCAGCCAATTACAGAAGGTAAATCCAAAGCCAATTGACGAATGCTTGCCCAATGCCTGTCTTGCACAAAAGAGTTTCTTCGTTCGAAATTCGCTCTATACCAGGCCTTCATTAGCTTGACCTAGTCCATATGGTATTCCAACCAGCCTATGGCCTATGAGACCACTTTCCAGCACCCATCTTGGTAAGGAGGAAGTATCTTCCCAATCGTCTCTGATGGCCATTTTAATCAATAGACATTAGTTGATGGGTTTCAATTTCATAGCTTTCAAATTGGTAGAAGTGAGAAAGGTACTGATGTGTCAACAGTGCTCCTGTCTTATGATATCCTGATCGCCCTATTTGAATGCTTTTGTGCATGTTAATTTGTCATTAATATCAGCCTTGTAGTTACTCATTCTGGAGCATCGCGTCACATGGCTGTGGATAGCAGCATGGTTATTATACTCAGTTGGAATTTATTTCTCGAAGCTTCTTTCTCCACTAAAAACAAATCAGCCATTCATCAAGCTTACAAAACACGCCCAAATTGTCAAATTCGTCCGCCTGGTGTGTGTGTTACGCGCTAACATTTTTGCTGACTTTTCTTCTCTCTGTCACAATTTATATGTGCTTTTACGTGTTTTTTTCGTTTGGCCATTTATGCATCAAGTTGTAAAAGCAGGTGTTTTCAACTATGTCGGGTTTACTTAACCCCCCCCCCCCCCCGACAATTTCTCAAGAGCAGTTCCATTCCCCTTCCTCCCTTTCGAAATGTTCCATTAGGGCCTTTGACATCCTCTATATCCACCACGCTTTCAGTGAGCGAAGTGACAAGCTTCCGTGGTTAAATGGGATTAATTTGAATTTTCATGGAGGAGATCTTACCAACGTGTGAAGATTTAACTCATTATTAAGTCTGCTTAGATATTGCCTAGTGCTCAGGGAATTCATTAAAAATGTTTTCTAATGCTGATATTCACCTACTTGCTTCAATTTTGAATACTGTATTGCAAGTTTTGTAGTCAAGCCTATGCTTGTCATTAGAATATACTTATTTGGTGATATTGTGAAAATATTGGGCTAAGAGGTTATTGTTAAAGTATGGAACTGGGGTAACATTTATTTATCTTTTGGAAAAGGAACAAGTTCTTTACAAAGTGAAGACTCTTAGGTGAAAAATTCTGAATACTCATCATAATTTTTTTCATAAAAATATTCGAATTTGTAGAAGTGCAGTGATCAGTATTCCTTGAAGCGTATTCACAATTTGATCTTCCATACAATTATAATATGCCCTTCCCTTCCCCCCCCCACCTTCCTTTTAAGATGGAAATGGGACCTTCGCTAATGGCGTCCAAGGGGCCATTGAAATCTCCCTTATTTTTGGAAATAAAGTCCAATGTGACTTCAAGCAGGGTGGATTTACATTTAGATCTACTTCTACTTATAATCATGTCAGTATATTTATTTCCCCGGTTAATTGCAGTTTTCGGTGTTTGCCTCGGCCAGTCAAGATGTCCAATTTTGGGGTAATCAAATGACCTCGGGAGAGTTATGATTACGGGGGGGGGGTTAATGTGTATTAGTAGGGGATTCTATTATTGAAACTAAGACAACTGTTTTATAAATGATAATTTGGCTTGATGAATGATTTGAAAAAAATCGATATTTTACTTACCTTCAGCGAAATAAAGGTGTAAAAAACATCCGGTCACATAACGGAGTGAAAATCTGTGGTTTGACTTGAGTGAAGTTAGTCCTATGAAAAAAATGTGCGCTACATAATCCCTACTGTAAGACCAAATTTAGCCAATGCGAGTGCCCATAAACGATACCCTCTCACGACTTTTGACATTAACTGGTGGTTGATCAAAGCTCTTTGTGTTTATCGACACTGAGGAATCAGTTTGTTCCAGTCACTTGCAAGTCTGAATCTCGAATCCTCCAACTTTGTATTACAAATGCTCTTGTTCTTATAGCTAGAACATTTCGCTTTCCTATTTTAGAAGTCCGAATCGGTTTTGTTTTCTTTTAAATCTCAAATCTGAATTGAGGTCTTATTTGATAGTACGATGTAGTCATTTTAAACCATTAATTTTGGTAACAGAAAAAAAACTTGTAGCCGATTGCTGTACAAAATAGGCCTGACTTATTCTCATTTTTGTCTATGGCAAAATCTCCTAAAAGCGAATTGGCCTACCTCTATGATAGCAAGGATGCAGATATTCAGCAAGTGAGGCAAACATGATTTTTCAATTGAATGCAGCTATAGCACAATTTGAATCAACATTGATAGTTGACTAGCTGAGAAGTCTTCTGCGACTAAAATTCAAATGTAAGATTATATAAAAAGTGAAAATGGTAAAAAAATAGGAAGTTATAATGCTACTCTCCTACCCACCCACCCAATCCCCGCCCCCCTCTCCCCTCACAAAAACATGTGTTTTGTTAAGTTTTCATGGTTTAGATGAAAATAACCTTCCTTAAATAAATGTCCTAAAATTCGGTTGTGGTTTATCAACAGTGTCCGTTGTGTTCGTTGTTAGAGATTTCAGTGCTTTTAAACTTGAAACTTACATAATAGAGGACCTTGTGAGTCTGAATTTCGTATGCCAGTTATTTAGGGCCTGAGTGGTACTCTCTTTATACTAGAATAAATTTTTTTCTAATTTCATAGGGCGCCGGTAATCAGGCCCATTCTAGGTGGAACATGTTTCGGTCAAATATATAAGGGTCTACCCATATATATTTGAAAAGGTCTAGCTACGCAAATGGCAGAATGCTTTTTAATGAGACAAAAGTTTCATTGGAGTTTAGTGCTTTGTTGATATTGGCGACGCAGGTGGGCTGACAGTTCACTCTGGGAATGTAGTATGTCTTATATATCTAATTTCCAATCGCTTCATTCGGCTGATTGAGTGCTTTGATCGCGAAAAAAAGAAAGGCTTTAAGAATTGTTGCTCAATTACTGTTTTTTTTTGACGCTTCGTTTTTTTCTACCAATCGTTGGTCTTGGGATTTCCTTCTAAAGTTGTCACAATTTCGTAGTAGCATCTACTTGTAAAATAGTCATGTAATACTTGAACACTAGGGCAAGGCGTTGCCCAATTTCTCATAAGAGGCATAATTAACTTATTAATATTAAGACACTTCTCTGATTTGCTGTCTTAGTTGCTGGATAAGGTCATATCTATGCAATTTAGATCGCTTTGATCAGTTTATTTAATCAAAGGTCACCACTTGCATGCATTCGCATCTTCTTCTAGCCATGACTGTGTGCATTTGACAAGCGAGAGTATTTGAAACAACACAGAGCTCATAACTGCTTTGTCTTGGTGAACTCTCATGTCAGGCGATGAGTAATCATTTACCGTTCACAGTTGCCTATTCTAATTTACACATTAATATACGCCAGATCGATAAGCTTCTTTCCGTTTCACCTCCACTTTCCTCCATTAAAGCCAATGTCCAGTGTAATTTTGCCCTCAAATCCTAATTAATCGTAACTTAGAGAGTTAGCAATGCAGACTTGCCAATATTTCCAAAGAATTCCTTTTTTTACATTAATTGAATTACACCAAGTTTGCTTCAATGTTGAGAAGTAGTTGGTTCAACTGCATACTACTTCCCCCCCCCCCCTACTATGCAGAGGGATAAGCTTAGAAGATTAATTTTTTGTCATTAACTTTTCAATTTTTAAATAACCCTTAATGCACTGCAGCTTGATACTGCGCAATATATATATATATATCTCCACAGTTGTTGTTATGTCAGCGCACTTAATTAATTAAATGTTTACTACTATGTAAGGGGATTATGTCTGGAAACGTCTTTCTGTTTAGGAAGGAAAAATATTTACTTTCTTGAAGGTAATTGCTTAAACATTTGTTCTGTGAAAGCAAAACTAATCGCCGATACTTTCAACCTCACACTTTAAGTAATGAATGCTCTGAATTGGATAAAAATGTTTAAAGATTCCCTTTCGCTTTTTGGTTTATTAAGTGCCAATATTTGCCGCTTCATTCCGTTTAAACATCACTCTTCCTCCTGCATTCAACTCCTCAATATCTGGTCTAATCGGACATGGAGTCTGTTGCTCATCCCTCCTAATCGGTTCCATTTTATTTGGGGGTGGAAGGGGAGGGGAGGGGGGGGAGGGGTGAAATAGATAGCTCCGCATTCACTATATACTCCATTTTATTCCCCTTGACCTTGACTTTTGAAATCAGGAATGATACTGGGAAGTGACTTTATATCTGTGTTTACTTTGAAGTTTTTTTTTGCTTCAATAGGACTAACTGTGAGATATAAAATAATCCCGATTTGATTAACAAGGATCATGGCATTTTTATTGTCAAGATTTGTTTTGTCTCAACCGGTGAAGCATTTTTTTTCTCAAAGACAAGGGAGTTTTGAAAATAACATTTACTGAAATTGTGGGGGGGGGG
>UZAE01013486.1:0-21999 GCA_900617975.1 Rodentolepis nana | reverse complement strand
CAAAAAAGTCTATTAACCGGCAGTTGACTTCTGACTTAAAGCTATCATGACCTCACTGTATGTCATATTCGATCACTTCCATAGTACTCACATCATCTTTCATCTACCTTTGTGTCTGTCTCTTTTACATTTTTAAACACTCTTCTGTTCAAGCCCCCTCTCGACTTTTTTCGATTTGATGTTCCTCTCCCTCTGTGAAGCCTGAAGTCAACTAAAGGGCTAATGATAACTATTATAAAGCCTGCCATTTGATATAAATCTTTTTGAAGTAAACTTACTGAGATCAGTTTTGGAAAAATGGCCTGTGAAATGCTAATAATGCAAAGAATTCCAACCATTTTTTCAAATGGCAGGCTTTATGATAATTATCATTAACCCTTAATCTTTGACTTCAGCTTTCCCCATGGGTGGGTGGTACATATATAGCAGTTATTTTATAGCATTTCATTAGAAGTCAAATGCCGAGTGACAGACTTTTTACCGTATGAATATTCGTTATCCAAGGTGCACCACGTGGGAGTAAGTCTATTGGGTACCTCAGAATTTGAACCGGCAGTTGACTTCTGACTTCAAACTACCATCACCCCACTGTATGTCATATTCGTCTACTTCTACAGTACTCACCTCACCTTTATTCTACCCTTTCTACCTTCGTCTTTGAAATACTCTTCTGTTCCCTTCCCTCCCTCTCTACCTTTTTCACTTTGATGTTCCTCCTCCCCTCTGTGAAGCCCGAAGTCAACTAAAGTGCTAATGATAACTATCGAAACGCCTGCCATTTGTTATAAATAAACAGTTTAGTGAATCAGGATTTCAGAATTAGGTAATCTCTTTCAAATATTCAAACTTCAAATATGAGAAGTAAATGCCAAATTTTTCAATTTTAAGGCTTTTAATCTCTGCAAAATTATGGATTATTCAATCTTATGCTAATTAATAAGATAATGAATTTTATGAATTTCTTAATGCTTTTTAAAGTCATCATTGACAAATGGAGGAGAGTTTTTCAAGTAATTGGCACTCTAATGACCTCCGTAAAGGGAAAATCAATGTGCTTTTTTCATTAATTTTTAAAAATAAAATTTATAATTAACGAACTACAATATTCTTACTACCGAGCGCTTTCTTTTTATTTCACCTACCGATGAGGAATTTATGGAAACAGCTGCTGGCCGAAAATGGATTTTTAATATGTAGCGGATTGCTACTTTATTAAAGCCTAACTGACTCAGAAATCTCTGCGGCAGATCCTCCTACATCTAGCAAGACTCCCAGAACCAGCTAAGCTATAGCCCAGCTATAAAGGAAACAGACGTGTAGCACGGAGCACGTTTATTCAGGACGTATATTGCGGATAAAAGTGTGTACGCAGGGAGCTACTCATGATCAGGATGGGGATTAGGTTAAACAAACAGAGGTCGATGATTGGTCACTGTTTGTACGGTCACTGCACACAGAGTTGTACGGCCGCACCTCCCAATCCTGGCGAGCAGACATTCAGGCATACGATGACGCACACAGCGATAACGTGTCCCACAAATACCCTTTCACTGGTTGCGTAAACGAATGGCAAGGGTTATTTGACCGACAACAATTGGTTAGTTTTTAAAATCACATAAATATCGCACCAACACTCAAAATATCAGTTTAAAATGATAGGAATGAAAAAAATTTAACAGAAGAACTAATCAATTATTTGCAGATCAACTGTGTGGATTTTCTTGCTATGAAGAGCTCGTACTTCCTGTAATTTGGTCACATTTAATGACCAATTTGTATTTGATTCAAAGTTTGCTTTTAATTTCTGCGTCATAATTTTAAGTTTAATTAAGTTTAAACTCGGCTTTTTGACCACCCATTTCTCCCTTAAATGGGAAAATATGAATGAGTTATATTTTTTGCGCATATTGAGCGTGATTAGTCTGTATTTTTAGTTTCTCAAAATTGGTATTAATAAAATATTGTTACCCCTTGATATAGCAATGAGGCTTTCTGCATACCTAAGAGTGGGTAAGTTAACGCAACGCGTGTTTGTAGGACAATTTTTGTTAATTAGTACCCATTCTGGAAATAAGGTTAGATTGGTGCATTAAATAAGCAACTTCTCGATTTCAGAAATTTTTATTATTAGTAAATTCAATCATTTTCCCCATTGCACAGAGCATTATTTCACCCTATTCCTTAGAGGCGTGTTTCCTGCCAGCAAATGACTCACATCTGAAATTGCCAAGTTTCACCATTTTCAAGGTCGTTTACTTTCGTATCTTCATTTAGCATTCATAAACAAACCCACCACGTAAACAAAAATACAGAACTGATTGAGGAAAATTTATTTGATTAACAATTGCCAGAATTGGTTGGAGCCTAGTTTATTCACTTTCAGAGGCACAGATAATCAACGCATTTTTTTGAACAACATTGACACCAAACATAACATAAGTAGTTTTTGGGGAAGCATTTCAATTCTCTTCTAACACGATGAAACCGTTCTTGGTCGTCAGTGCAGGTTGTATTTCGATAAACTGCAAGGGAAATTACGAATTTAATTTTGGTAAGGGCATGACGCATTAAATGTTTGTTTTAAACAATGAAAGCTATTGATCATAACCTAACACCTCTTTGAGCTAAAACTTTAAGAAAACCATAAACTTACTTAGGTGTCAACTTAAAATATGAATAATATGTGTCCTACAGTCAAATCTGTACATTTTAATTTATTTTTAAATAATTAGAAATATCATTATCAAGTAACACGTGTAAACACGAATAGAATCGTTTTCAACGATTTATTTTCAACATACATGGGGTGTGTGACAGACTTACCTTCACGTGGTGCACCCTGGGCAACGTATACTCATACGGCAAACAAACGTGGTGCACCCTGGGCAACGCATACTCATACGGCAAAATGTGGTGCACCCTGGGCAACGTATACTCATAAGGCAAAAAGATCCCTATTAACCGGCAGTTGACTTCTGACTTCAAACTACCATACTATTAACTGGCAGTTGACTTCTCACTTCAAACTACCATCTATTAACCGGCAGTTGACTTCTGACTTCAAACTACCATGAGTACACCCTGGGCAACGTATACTCATGCGACAAAAAAGTCTAAAATACGGGGTGTGCGATAGACTTACCTCCGTGATATATTTAATGAATGGGGTGTGCGATAGACTTACCTCCACGTTGTGCGAAATAGCAATGTGGGGTGTGCGATAGACTTACCTCCACGTGGTACGCCCTGGGCAATGTATACTCATACGGCAAAAAAGTCTATTAAATGGCTTGGAAACGTGACCTCATACGGCAAAAAGTCTATAAACCGCTGGGCAACGTATACTCATACGGCAAAAAAGTCTATTACTGGGCAACGTATACTCATACGGCAAAAAAGTCTATTAATTGGTAGTTGACTTCTGACTTCTAACTACTATGACCCTACTGTTTGCCATATTCGACCCCTTCTACAGTACTCATCTTACCTTTTCTATGCCTTTGTGTCTGTCTGCCTCTTTTACATCTGCGAGTCATTATTCTGTCCCCCTCTCGATTTTCTGCCACTTTGATGTTCTCTCCTCTCTGTAAAGCCTGATGTCAACTAAAGTGCTAATGATAACAATCAAAACGCCTGCCAGTTGAAATAAATAAATAAATAATAAAAATAATTAGGAAGTAAATCTTTTCACTTACCTCTATTGCTTTGAGCGATAGTAACGATGAAAGAAACCAAAAGAAAAATGTTTAATATTCCCATATTTGAGTACAACTTTAGCTAAAAGTAGAACTATGTACACATGCATATATTTATATTGCTCGGAAAGTGCGCAATTGAATTGATTTCATCTGTAACATTTGTGTACAACTGTACTAATTTTTGTGAAAATTCAGTAACATAATTGCAAAATATAATTTTATTCCATAATTTGTCAAATATGTTTCTTGTATTGCATTTAAATGATTAAAATCAGCAATTTACTTCCAATAACAGATGTCAAACATCAAAGGGGTAATGGCTTTCTAGTAAAACTGTTGAATTCCTTATTTTCAATATTATTTATTTCAAATGGCAGGTATTTTGATAGTTTCAATTAGCCCTTAGCTGACTTTGGGCTTCACAAAGAGGCGCGAACATCGAAGTGACAAAAAGTCGAGATGGGGAACAAAATAATGATTCACGAATGTAAAACAGACAGACAGACACAAAGGCAGAGAAACGGCAATATGAGTACTGTGGAAGTGGTTGAATATGGCATGTGGTTAGGTCATGGTAGTTTGGAGCCAGAAGCCAACTGCCGGTTTAGAGACTTTTTTGTCGTGTGGGTATGCATTGTCCAGGGTGCACCAGGTGGAGGCAAGTTTATACCACACCCCGTATTTATTTATTTTTTTAATACTAGAAAACGGCAAAATTCATCTTTTAATTACGTATTCGATTAACCGTAAAAATTAATGCCAACAAGAGTTTGACACAGGAATCTTAAGATCAACTGATCAATAGTAATTACTAAAACTTTGAGGCATTGAATCGTCCAAATGGAAGATATGGACGGCTCGATGAACTTGAATTCAAATCATCTTTAAGACTTCGATAATCTGAACAATTACCTAGACTCCTTTTCCACCCTCAGTGGACTTATTTATTAATTTCCATCCTTGGAGTTAGTGGACAGCAGCAAAATAATTGAATTAAATTAATGAAATGTCAGAAGTCGTACCTTGCAAATAAAGGGTTTATTGAATTATTAATAAGAATGTAAATAGGGAGAATCAAGAGTTTTACATTGTATCAAGTATTCTTGGGAAGTCCTTATTGTCTTAAAAAATCCCCATTATTGGGATAACATGTTATTTGAATAATTTCCTGCCAATTTCTCTTGTTTTCCTAGCCAATTTTTCCTTTCTTTGCCACTCCCTAATTGATGGAAAATGTACTTTTTTACAGAATTAATTGCTGGGTAAACAAAAGTCTAATTAATTAAGGTGTTTATTTATAAGAAATACTTTCCGGCTTCTTATAAGGACTTCTCAAATGGAAGCACCGGCAGTAAGCAGTGAAGAGTTAGTTATTTAAATTAACGCTGTGTTGAATGCACTTTGCTAGAACGAATTGGCACTTTTAAGGAGCACTGTAGATGACCATTTGCTCCACCAAATCATCGAGGGCAATTGAGAATCGAGAACATAGCTCATCTTGAATATTCTGCTTGGGTTTAACAGGCAATGGAAGAGGTAATAACTTTTCTGATGACTATCATTGGATTAGAAAGGTCTTTAGCTCTGTAATGGAATTTCCGCCTTCTATGCAAAAAATGTACCCGAAGTCGACTCAAGTCACAGTGAGTGAATGAGAGAAATGGTGTATTTCGTGTTGACTTGTGAAGTGATATTTAGGCCAAAACTCTAACCACCTGCATTCTTCACATCTCAGTAAAAATGAATTACTGCAATTGATCCTTCACTACGCCTGCTTCACATTTCATCTTTTCAATCCAATGCAACTTGAGTCGACGTCACCGTCAATGCTCCTTTATTCATGAAAGTCAATACGAGGAGGCCAAACTCCAGATAAACAAGAAATGGAGCTTATGAAAGTGAAAATTCAGGAAGACTGAAAGAAGTCACATTCACCATCCCTACATTCTGAAACCATACCATGATTAGCAATGCTGTAGATCTGGGTTAAATTAGGATAAAATGCAATGCAAAGGCATCAAAAATAACGTGAATTCGGAACTGTATTTGTCAAATATATTTCCTTCGTATTTAATGCAATTTTCACCAATATGTGATAAATTAACCTTTTTGTATTTGAGCAGTCCACCATAAGTTCACAACTAAATAGCTCTCAGTGTGCGTCATTCGCCACTTAAATTGATGCAAGTTGTGAGGTATATAAATATCATTTTTGAAACTAAAAAAATATGCCAAAACAATATCACTTTATTAAGCTTTGGTGTATGAAGACTCAAGCGCAATCATAACGCAAAATCAAGTTTTCAACGAGTTTTAAACTTATTCTGCGTTAAAGCCTATTCACATCTTTTGATGTACGCAACTTTGTGTCAAGTGAACAGTGTCCATTATCTTCAATTTTAATTTCTCAATGTGTTTTGCGTTAAGCAAGAGTCGATGGTGAAACTTGTCTTACTCAAACATGACAGCTTTTGAATGCTTGTATCCATATATGGACTAAGAAAACTGATGGCCATTTTGTTATTTCACTGACATTCCGAAACCTCCAGTTTTAAATTATAATTTGAATGCTTCAAATTATCTATGCTAACTCAGTCATTAATCTAAAATTGTGAGCTTATCTGGATGAAAACGAAGGTTAATGTGAAAGTTTGAAATGCATGAATCATCTGCCTACACATTAAGTCCACAGTTCATTCGCTGACTTCCAAAATGTGTGCACAAAATATGAATGTCACAAATGAGTTGGTTTTGCAGTGGATTGCAGCATGAAAGGCATTGTATTAAACGGCTTCTGAATTTCGCAAAGCTGTCTCAATGCTGAAGAGGTCTCCGATCTCACGGCGATCAGCAAAACTGCCTAACAGGATGGTTTCAGGATCAGTAGTACGCTCTCCGTTCGATAGTGCTCTAGAGCCCATGAGATTCCTTGTTCAGGCATGCGAAATTCGTGTTCTTTACAATCTGATTCTACCACTTTTTATTCTACCTCCATTATCCTCAAGCAAACCGCATAATAAAGTTAGGATATTTGGTGATTTATCTGCTTTGTGATTGAATTTGTCAACGAGAGAAATTGAAAAAAATCGGTCATTTTAGATTCAATTTACATGAAAGAAAGTTTTGTTGAGTTCTTCATTGCTAATCTCAAAACTTTGCGAAATGCGAACTTTTTGTGAAGTTTCTTATTCACATTTTTGAATCGAGTTTATTGGGAATGAAGCGAAAATAAGTCTTTCAACATTGTTTTTCAAATGAAAGATGGAAATTTTCTTTTGCAAATAATTTTGTGAAATTTGTATTCTTCTGCATCATATGTTTTTATGTGCATATTTGATGCACTGAAGGCATTAATTTATAAGTAGCTTATCGTCTTTGACTATTTTCTACATGGGTGAACTGTTTATCAATTGCTTCATATGAATAAATTAATGGAAAATAATAATTAAGTTTCCAAGTGAACTTTTACTTAAGCCCTTCAAAAAGGTGATCCATCATAAAAAAATATATTGTCATAATTGAATTAAACATTGTTTTGTCAGTCACTTATGCAACTTGAATTAAAACATGAGAAGCTTTTTTAAGATAATTAAAATCTATTTACATGATTTTAATCGATGCTTTGAATTTAAAAAATAACTATTGGGTTTCCGAAGGAAAAAAGGAATTTGTGAGAACGTACAATTTTGTTTGATGAGCACATAGTATATTGACCGATGAAATTTCGTTTTCATTTGCTTTTAAAAGAAGTATATGGAAATTATATTATAAATCGAAATTTTCATTTAATTATATAAACTAAATAACAAAAAAGAATTGACCTTCTGAGAATTTTTAATCACTCTAATCCAGAGGTAATCACTTTAAGTACTTCACACACACACAATATGTATGCTTAGAAGATTTTGCCAAATAGAACTGACGTTATTTTTACTAGTTAATTTTCAATTTTTTGGAGTTTTTTTGTTTATAAAGAATATCAAATTTCAAATCCCAAATTGATGGATTGTAACGATCAAAATGAGAGTGTGACGTTGGTCTTGACGTGGATAAATGAAGGCTGAATTAACAAGGGGATTATCTGCAAAATGAGTCACTTTATTCGATTTCATATTTCAAACTTTTTCTTGTTATTGTGTAAAATTATCTAAGTGGGCAGCATATTCAGACCTTAAAATACAAAATACATTACCAACTATGCAACAACACTGTCAATATGCTCTCATCTCGGTTTGATATAATTCCAATTAAATTCAAATCTTTTAAATAAGCTTAGAATAAATGTCAGTCCTTCTGTTCAAATTTATTTCTTTTTCGCTTAGATTCACCTTCATTGAGTCAATATTATTCTACCTACTTAGAAATTATTATATTTCAACATCTAATACTTTATTGTTTTTTATTTTATGCATTCAGAATTAGAAAAGCACGCAATTTTTCTCCCATCAAGTTGACATTGTTTCCCGAGGAAATAGAATTCAATTAGAAGTCTATTTGGGGGAGGGACATTTTTTGGATATTTCTGCAATATTCTCCTAATTTTTCTCCCAAATTATTCTACTCTCACAAAATGTCTGCTGAGATATACCCAATTAAAAATTGATAATTTGTCTCATTCTTCCGATGAGCTTTTTACTCCAAGGTAATTTAATAATCTAGATAAGTCATTTTGAGAAATCGAAAACAGGCCATGCTGTCAAAGATCCAGTGGAATGAGATAAAATGGAAGGTGAAATTCTGATATATCAGACACAACAATGGACATTTAATCACACGTTAATCATCACAAAATGGCATTTTAGTCACATTAACACACCAAAAATTGTTTCAGAACAATTAGTGGCATTTTTAAAGAAGACCATGTCTAATGTTGAACTGAATTTTCTGAGTGGATGAAACAATCTTTCAGATTTGAATCAAGCAGATACCAGATTATCTTTCTTTACGGTAAAATAGTATATTCTCCTATAGGAGCCAGTCGGTTTAATTTCAATCATACCTTCTTAGTCTCATTGAAATTTCTTGACTAATGGGTGGGATATTTGTCATATGTTTTGAGCAGAAAGAGTACCATGATGGTATATCCGTTGAATAGTTCCTCAGTTTCTTGGTAGTTCTCTTACAATTGAATTTCTTCCGTTCATATAAACTTTCACTTTAGCAATTTTTCAAAGTTGCTTCCTTGTCAGCTCATCATTGCTTCGTTGACACCTGAAACGTCACGAAATCCTGTAAGATTCCCTCAACTTGCGAGTTTATCCTGTTATCTCATTTTTATTTATAATATATTGACTATATTCATATTCAAAGAGGCGAAAAATTAATCTATTCCAAAAAACGACTTGGTTAATTGGAAAATGTTGAATAACTATAATAAACAATTAAGGTCAAATTATTTAAACAAGTAATCGTTTGTCAGAGAACGATAAACGTAACAAAATGAGAATCATGATAAATGGGAAAAAAGTCAATATTTGGAGATTTCTGTAAGTTCAGTAAAAAAGGATCCGTTGAACGTCATCTTTCCTACACCTTCATCTTTTATTTGACAATCAAGTGAACAGTATCTCCTCTCCTAAGTAAAGATGCTTAATGTAAGTTGGTAAATAAACGGGAGAATATTTCATCCAGGGCATTTTGAAAGCTCTATTTAAGACGGCTAGTCATTGGATGTGATTCTATTCAATAAAATTACGCACCTTATAAAAATAATATTTACAACAGAATTCTCTTTTGAGCTATTAACCTTTACTTTGTGGTGTACTTTGAAACATTTGTATCTACCATATGAAAGTGTTCTTTTAGGTACTATTTTAAGAAATCATGAAATCTAAGATTCAGACGATAACACGTCGTTGTACTTTAATAAATTGAATATTTTTCATATAAATTGACAATCGGTTAGGCTTTACTGAGGAGTCGACTGTATGCAGAATAAATAGGTGACAAGGAAAGATTTTGGATTCTTCCGAGTTCTTAATCAGAAAGGCGAAAGGAGGTTTGTTGAAATCGGAAGAAGAAAACTCAAAATTTAAATATTCACAAAAAGCATATTGACAATGATTAAATGATAAGTAACAGATAGTTAATTTTGAATTATTATCATTTAGTCCTCAAGTATTCGGGAGTTTGAATTACTGACGACCGTCCTTTCGAAATTGAATAAATTAGAGTAACTTAAATAATAATTGGCAGAGAATAAGGCAGCAAATTGTAGTGAATCTATTTGTTAAGAGATAACAATGAAAATCTCCATTTTCGAAGTGTCTTGAAGTAAGATTTGCGCAGTGGGATTTGAAGGTTCTAAAGGTTTTCCCATTCAACTGGATTCGGCTCCAGACGCGAAAACACTTTTATAGACCAGTAGGGCATCGACCACAAGATCAGTGATTTGGTTGATATGATTCATAGAATTGACGGAAGGAAGATATCTTCAAACTCAAACCAACGCGTGAGTGAATAGTGATATCTGCCTTACTTCAAATTGTGCCACTTAAAGATGCACATTTTTAGTTTTCAGGTGTAATTTTTTCTTTTTTATTATTTTTCTGTCTTTAAATTAACTTACAGTTGCTGATTGTAAAGTTGAGCATTTGCTATAACTTTTTTAATTCCTTCTATTTTCCTTATACATAGAATATGCTGACAGGTCTAAACTTTCACCTTCATTATTCTTTCTCTAACTTCATTTCGGGCTCAATATGCCAGGAAGATAAGTTAGGGCAGAAATTTTCACAAAGAAATGCTGGACCTATTTTAACTTGCTTTATTCCAATTTTTGAATTTGTAGTAAACCCATTTCAACCACATTTTGTTGAATCTTGTTTTAGACGTTGAACCACTCTTGAAGAAATTCCAGATCTTTGCTAGACACTAATCTTTCGTTTTCCAGCTCTTTAATCTTCATGTTTGTGTCACTAAAAGCTCAATGATATTCTCAACTGTTTTAGCTGTTTCCCAGTTCAACTATCGTCTTTCTGGTCCTAACCCAATGTATTCTCCCATTCGTTTTTTAATCTGATTTCCTATTCTTATGGCGCAAATTTTGGCTTTCATTAATGACCAAGTTTTGAAATAGTTGAGTAAGTTTGAATACCTAATACATCTTAATTAATGGCAGAAATGTTCGAAGTTTTGTGACATTCATTATTTGCAAATGAAGCCATCAATATTTTATGTAGTATTAATGCTAGAATTACGCTAATCATGTGGGTATTTTAATTTGCCCTCTGGGGAGAAACGTATTTTCAAACCTTTTTCAACATGCACAAATTGAGATATCGGAGATATTTTAACTTCAAATTATATTTAATTTAATTGGGGTGTACGATAGACTTACCTCCACCTGGTGCACCCTGGGCAACGTATACTCATACGGCAGTAAAGTCTATTAACCGGCAGTTGACTTCTGACTTCAAACTCAAGTCTATTAACTGGCAGTTGACTTCTCACTTCAAACTAACAAGTCTATCAACCGGCAGTTGACTTCTGACTTCAAACTACGTCTATCAACCGGCAGTTGACTTCTCACTTCAAACTACCAATCAGCCCGACTGCTTGTCATATTCAACCCCTTCAACAGCACTCGCCCCACTGTATGTCATATTCGACTACTTCCACAGTACTCGCTGACTCCATGTCATATTCGATCATTTTCACAGTACTCACCACTGTGTGTCATAGTTGACCACTTCTACAGTATTCACCTTACCCTACTCTCTATTATTGTGCCTGGCTCGACCACTTCTACAGTATTCACCTTACCCTACTCTCTATCATTGTGTCTGTCTCTTTTACATCTGCAAATCATTCTTCGGTTCACCCTCTTGAACTTTGATGTTTTTACCCCTCTGTGAAGTTCGAAGTTAGCTAAGGGCTAATGATAACTATCAAAATGCCTGCCATTCGAAATAAATAAATAAATATTTAATTTAAATATTGTCAAGCTTGTGTACAAATAGTAGTGATTAAGCACTGCTATTTCGAGATCTTCGCTTTTAATTTATAGTCGGATCGCCTTAACTTCTCTATGCTAATTTTGTCATTATTATCAATCTGAAACTGAATGCTAGTTAGGATCATGACGTTAATAATTAGGAAATTTCAAAGTGCGTACTCCTTCTGTGATATTCAAGAAATAATATGAAATTAAATCTTTTCGACTTGAAGGTAGAAAATGTTTCTCAGGTTCTACCATATTTGTAGTTCAGATCATGGAACTATCTAAATATATACAATAAGAAAAGTTCCGTTTTTGATGATTCATTGTTTATATTTCGTATCGTACGAGAACCGACGCTTTCTACGTGGTATATTCTTTAGGTGGAGGTGTACTATAGACTTACCTCCACGTGTAGCACCCTAGGCAATGTATACCCACACGGCAAAAAGTCTATAAACTGGCATTTTACTTCTGACTTTAAACTACCATGGCCCAAATGTATGTCATTTTCGACCACTTCCGCCTCACTCATCTTACCCTTTCTCTGCCTTTGTGTCTGTCTGCCTCTTTTACATTTTCGAATCACTCTTCTGTTTCCCCCACCTCTCGATCTCTTCTCACTTTGAAGTTCCTTCCCTCTGTGAAATCCGAAGTCAGCTAAAGGGCTTGTGATAATCATCAAATCTCCAGCCATTTGATATAACATTTCGCATCGTCATTTGGATGTCACAAATCCGTTTCTCTGGTTTCACGATTGTTCTATTCACCGCGATTTCTTCCTATCTGGTTGCAGTTAGGATAATATGGCTGAAATTTGCGGTGTCTTCTAATTATTGTATAAATCACTTGACCATTCCTTGATCCGTTTTAATAATCACCACATGGACAGCGCTGCCGGTTCATGCAGTCCTAATTTATTCACCTACTTCAAAATTTAAAACACTTCATCATTGAAATTTGGCGTAAAAGTACAAAAGCGGTACGTTCATGAGAAATTCACGAAGTACTCATAATTGCTTTGTTTAACCTTCCTCTCACACCCTCCCCCCTCACCACCACCCACTCCAGTTGAGCTATCTTAGGGTAATGCTAATGTAAAATTCAAAGCACTTTATGATGGCTCAGACAACAGTGGTAATATTAAGCACGACAATGCAAAAGGAGTTTTACTTTTACCCCGGGATAGCACTTAAACAAGAGGGGCAATAAAGTATTTCAGTGGGCGCTAAAAGAGGCAAATGGATTGGGAATTAAAACATGCAACTCAAATTGCTATTAGGAAAATAAATTCAGGTTCTGTGCATTTTTTACACGGCGTCCCAAAAATGTGTAAGAGTTTATTTATACCAAATGCCAGGCGTTTTTATAGTTATTTTTAGCGCTTTAGTTGACTTCAGGCTTTACAGAGGAGAGGAGGAACATCAAAGAGAGAGAGGGGGGGTTAACAGAAGAGTGTTTCAAAGATGAAAAAGAGACAGACACAAAGGTAGAAAAAGGGTGAGGTGAGTATTGTGGAAGTAGTTGAATATGACATACAGTGGGGTGATGGTAGTTTGCAGTCAGAAGTCAACTGCCAGTTAATAGACTTTTTTGCCGTATGAGTATATGTTGCCCAGGGTGCACCACGTGGAGATAAGTCTATCGCACACCCCAATGCCAAAATCATTACAATAATAGTGAAATGCATATGGTTACGTTTTCACAATTATTGGCACTAAATTTTATGGTTTTTTTATTCTGCTGAACCACAGCATTCAGTTAGAATGGACGGCTTTATATTTTAACGTCATTTATTTAGACTTTGGAGCCGATGGTGGTAATTTCCTTGAGTCCTGCCCTGTCTTGAAAACGAGATTTCAGTGGAATTCCCGTGGTAGGTGGCATTCCTTTGCCATTAAGCCCTTGTTAGGAGCTTAGCTTTTAAGAAGTGGCTTGGATGTAGATATCTGAAGAGGGCAGGATTACAGTAGGTTCAGGTCTGCAGTACAAAGTGCTCCGATTTGATCAAGTTGAAAAGACCTTGAAGGTATCATCTAAAGCTTTTTTATTTTTCCAATAAGACACTTCAAAACCTTTCTATTTGAAACCCTATTGAAGTAAATTATTTCCCAACGCTTTTAACGAACTCTTGGACAGCTTTTAAGCAGTGAGATTAGAGTTACTCGAGTGAATCAATAATCACACACCCGAATGGGTCTTTAGAGGGCTATCGAGAGCACATCTTACCACATAGCAGCTGACTATTTGTTTCAATCTGTTGGCCATAAGAAAAATAATCAATGCACAAACTATTATGGCCCTGATAATTTTCTGAGAAAACTCAGTGTCTCGTTCAGCTTTAAACTTCCCGTTTGTCTTTCACCTTCAGTCTTGGATGATCTTTAATACGCCTTATAACCAGTTCTTGATCCTATCAACCCTCAAGTGGATTCTTAGAACTGCAATGAGTTATCTCTAAACATTGAAATGGTTAAATGACTATGGGGTGTTCGGGGTGTACGATAAACTGACCTCCACCTGGTACACCCTGGGAAAAGTATACTCATATTGCAAAAGTCTATACCGGCAGTTGACCTCTGGCCTCAAACTACAATGGTCCCACTGTATGTCATATTCAATTACTTTCACAGGACTCACCTTAGATTTTCTCTGCCCTTGTATCTGTCTGTCTCTTTTACGTCTGTGATTCACTCTTCTGTTCACGGTCTCGTAATTTTCGCACTTTGATGTTCCTCCCCTCTGTGAATCCTTAAGTCAGCTAGAGAGCCAATGATGACCATCAAAACGCCTGCCATTTGAATTATTGGGTTGGCAACTAAGTCATTGCTGTTTTTGTTGGCGGATTCACTCTATACTTTCTTTTGTTTTGTTAACGTGGCCAGAATATCTAACCTATACTTTTTTCTTACTGTATGGGCTTCTAGGTTAATTAGTAAACAATTTTTTTGTTTAGTTCTTTAGTTTTGTTTTTATCCCAATTTAAAAATGAAAGAACAGGACGTGCACTTCCGACACATTTTATTGTATTACTTCCGAAAAGGCAAGAACGCATTGCAAGCACAAAAGAAGTTATGTGCCGTATATGGAGATGAAGCCTTAAAAGAAAGGCAGTGTCGAAATTGGTTTGAAAGATTTCGTTCTGGTGATTTTTCACTGAAAAATTCACAACGATCTGGCCGCCCAGTCGAAGTGGATGAAACCCATATCAAGGCCATTATCGATTCAAATCGTCACAGCACAACACGAGATATTGCAGAGAAGCTCAATGTGTTGCATACATGCATTGAAAACAAATTAAAAACCCTTGGTTATGTGAAGAAACTTGATTTATGGATCCCTCACCAGTTAAAGGAAATGCATTTGACGCAACGGATTAGCATCTGTGATTCGCCGCTACTGAAACGCAATGAGAATGAGAATGATCCATTTCTGAAGAACCTAGTTACTGGCGACGAAAATTGGATAGTTTATAACAATGTTACTCGCAAGAGATCATGGGTGAAGCAAGATCAACCAGCCCAAACAGTATCAGAAGCAGAGATTCACCAAAAAAAGAGTATGCTGTCAGTCTGGTGGGATCACAAAGGAATTTTGTATTTTGAACTCATGCCGCAGAACCAAACGATAAATTCAAATGTGTATGTTGAAAAACAAGAAAAACTGAAGGATGCAATTGAAGATAAGAGGCCGGCATTATCAAATCGGAAGGGTGCTGTTTTCCATCATGATAACGCAAGGCCCCACACATCTTTGGTTACTCGGCAAAAATTATTGGAACTGGGTTGGGATGTTTTGTCACACCCACCCCATATATAGCCCTGACCTTGCGCCTTCGGATTACCATTTGTTTCGTTCCATGCAAAACTTTTTAAATGGATGTCGGATCACACCTAATTCAGTTTTTTAATAGCAAAGACCAGACATTTTACGAACGGGGAATTTTTACTCTGCCAGAACGATGGAAAAAGGTGATCGACAAGAACGGCCAATATCTAATTGAATAAAGTTATATTTTTAAACAAAAATTCCGAACTGGCCTTCTTATTTGAAATCGGCAATGACTTAGTTGCCAACCTAATAAATAAACTATGGGGCGTTCCGTTCAGAAGATGTAGTATTAATTTCACTAGTTTCGCTATCCAATTAAGTTCACAGTTAAAGCGTATTAGAAGGTATAAATGAAGAGAGTAGTTGAACCACTCGCTAGAATTCGCGGCTACAACTATATTGATTACCTTAATACTAACCAATGAACAGATGTGGGCATAGTGCCTTCAAGTGTCTTAGGGGGTGAAGAGGAGAGAGTGAGAGAGAGAGAGCGAGGACCAAGCAGACTTTATGAGTTGATCCGGTTCAAGTTCATTTGTCTTCCTATTTGGTGAGCCATTTAGGTGCATCTGGTAAACTGTGCCTGCAATATCCGATTAGAATAACCAGAAAGTTTGTTTATTCTAATCAACTCAGTTTTCCTCTATATGTTCTTGTTACCAGCAAAGTGATAATCAAAATTGCATCATCTTTACTGAGCCTTCTTTGCATAAAAAAAATCTGAAATGGGTTAGAAAACACACTCATATTACCCCAATTGAAAAGAGAACTGCTTCAACTGCAAAGATCATTCATTCAATAGCTTAGAGAGATCAAAATAAAAAAATTGTAATGTTAGCACTCATTGAAGAATTCCAAATCAAAGTTAATGCTAAATTTATCTGCAAAATTTTATTAAAAATTTAACCCCTTTACTAAATGAATTGTTGTATTATTTTAAGAAAAGCGTGTACGAATACTGGAGCTTCTCAAACCACCAGTAAAAAGAACTGTATTCAGTGAAGTCCACCCGATTTCATATCGTTAATCGTCAACTGCGAAAATAAGCAGAAAGTTTCCTTTTAATTATCCTTACTTTTATCGCCTAACCTACCTCTGAACCACGATTTTGTCTTAAATATTTGACAGCTTCTAAATAAAGAGGTGAAATAGTGATTCAATATGGGCCAAGACCACTTCGATCAAATGGAAGGAATAAGCCAAGATGCTAATGTCGATAGATAAGTTCAGATATGGATAGGACGCCACTCGCAATATTTTGAAAAATATATCAGAGCTACAAAATACTCCGTAGTTAGAGAACTGGCATACTTAGTCATCGATGAATTAGCAAACCGTTTAAAAAATCAATGTTTAAACGCGCGTGCCCACACGCAGTTGAATCGCCTGTGAAGACTGTTGTCGGGGTCATATCGAAAATCGATAACTTCTAACTTCCTATTGATGTTAGACATCTGCTAACTCGGGCGACCATTGAGGTAAATTTTATTAAATCGAAGTCGATTAGTATAGAATTTTCCTTCTAAGGTATTTGAATAGTTTTGGATTTAAATCAATAAAAAAATAAGTGACAATTACAAATTTTTCTATTTATATTGCATCATGTAAAATATACCCATATATATATATATATATATATATATATATATATATATCGAGTGGGATTAAGTGCTTGCAAGTGGATCAGACGTCGTTGTGGTTGTTATTGGTTCCGTTGAAGTTGAATTAAGCCTCATAAATTCCGCCCAGGAAACCGAGCATCGTCCAAACCTAACGAATTCTCGAACTTTTCGACAAACCATTCCAGGACAGCATGGGTTGAAGGCATGGTCGACACAAGTCATGTCTAATTCCAAACAGTCTTCGGCTGTAATATCAACAAAAAATAATTTAGAGCTCTAACCCTCAAATCCATGTCAAGACAAACTTAGGTTTTCAATTCAATGCAGGTAATTTAGTTAATTACACGTTTAAACCTAAGTGAATTGAGAGAATACCGTCAGCAAAAGTAAACAAGAATCCATTGTTTTACTTGAGACTGCACTAGTACTCTCACAAGGTTATTATCGATCAATCTATTTCAAATCGACACCACTGTTGTTAGTAGATCAAATTGGGCTGGGATGGTGAAATTCGACCTCTTCCTATTCAAGTCTAATTACCGAGTGAGCAGCATATGAATACATATTTCTCGAAAAATAATGTTAATTTGACTGATTGTCTATTCCAACACTTCCTTCATAAATACCTATTTCTCCAAATGCTTATAAAAAATACACTCAACTACATTATGATTACGCAAAATCTTATCATAGCATGACTAGGTGGTATATTCATGGGAGGTTGCAGTATCTTAAGCAACTTTTAGAATTATCCTACAATTCAAGCTTTCTAAGGTACATCCACCTCATTTTTCGAGGTGGAAAGTGGAGTACGATAAGCGACTCCAATGGGCAATGAAACTTACCTAATATTTATTTATTGATAAAGCAAAAAAGAATCAAATTAAAAAAAACCAAGCTCACTTCTTCTCACAACGATTTAGCTAAAAGACGCCTGCAGGTGAAGCAAACATGTAAGGAGAAATGCTCTCTCTTTATAGCATGCAATAGGAAGGCAAATGAAATTTCAACAAAAAAAATTTCTAGTAACTTGCAAAAGGCAATTTGAAATGCGAAAGTGGAGAGGACACTGCAAGCCAGTAAGAAGTGCATGATAAAATGGACTCTGTGAACTTGCATTGCTGGGTTTAACTGCGCCCAGCACAAACGTTGTATCTCTAAAGCGGTTATTGGACAAATACAGTCACGAGATATTCCACCAACTGGGATAAATTAAGGCAGTTTCTTGTTTAATATTAAAAAGTTTGCCATTGGTCTCATAAACACTTTCATGTCGACCTCCCATCTCCTACCCCCCCCCCACCCTCCCCCNCCCCCCCCCCACCCTCCCCCACCTCCACCCCACCCCTTCCAATAACCAGAACAGTCATGCTTATCCTCATTCTGGGTTTGACCATAATATCGAATGTGTGCAGTTGTCTGCCTAGAATTATCCCTTCTCGCTATGATTTTCAGTTGGATTAATTTGAGGATAGTGCGTTTTTTTATTGTACTCTAAGGGGTGGTCTAATGTTAAGACTAACGTCAGTTGTTTCAACCATTCGAACACGGCAGTAAAGGAAAAGTGGTTGAGTCAACGCCTGACTATCAATAGTTTATTAAAATTAACTGGTCGAAAAACCCGGGTAATTCGTGTGCCATTATTATGCACTCATTGCAACCAATCTAGAGTTAGTATCTAAACTCGTGAAACCACCAAATACTTCGATAAGTCATTAAACTTATGGCCAATATTAGTGCCTAAACAAGATTGTTTATGAGGAGATGGAATTTATTCGATTGCGGTTAGCATCAACTTGACCACAGTTATGTAAGGGACATAAATCTGTTTTTTATATACAAATATTCCAAATCTCAGTTTTCATGATTAGATCAATGAAATTTTCGAATATGCAGATCTTATTTGGTAGTTAATTTAAGTGAATGAGTAGTCAAGCTCTCTTGCATTCATTTGCAGCCTCTTACAGCTAAAAGAACATAGTTAGGGGTGAGGGAGTGGCCACTAGTGTTGAATCGAACTTGATTTTAAAGTAGGTTCTCTTGATTCCCGATGAATAGATCGAGGATTTTCGTGGACAGGGGCTTGTGAAGGCGATTCGTCTCTCTTGGCGCATAAAATGGCGTCGGCAACGCACATCCCAGAGGCAGGTGGGATGGTACGATGGTGACTCAGATGACAGTGAAGACGAAGTGATAGTGGAGAGTGGAGAAGGTGTAAATCATCTTCCGGAGGCGCCCAATGTCATGCTTCGGCTCATTTGGTGGGAGGGAGATTCGGAACCAGCTGAGGAAATGATCAGTGCCTCGTTCTCCTCTTACACTCTTCACAATCTGCGTAAGTCTGATTGATTGCGTCATTGACTCAGTAATGAAAAGGTAGATAGCCACTAACAAAGAGGATATTGTCTCTGATTTTGTTCTGCTACATTTTTAAGTAAGTGTGACCACAATATTGCCCCAAAGGTCACTTGGATATATTTCAGTGACAATATCAGTTGTGTTGAAAATTCCCCTCCCCCAATAATACTGAACTTCCCAAGGCCACTTCTACGAGAAACTCACTCTCTACTGCCTCCACTGTTGACCCGTGTTAATCAGAGCGTTTGGCAATTCACACCACTGGATATGCAGAGGTTGACATTGATTTCATGACCTCTGACTCGAACATCCTCGAGAGACACGTGATATGATACGATGGTGACTCATATGACAGTTTGGAAAAAGCGACAGTAGAAAGTGGAGATAGTGTGTAAATTCACAATATTTAAGACATATTAGTCAGTCGCTTTAATGGAATGGTTAGTCATGACACTTTCACCAATTAGTAGCCTCTTAAGCCGGAAATGGACAAATGTAGTTATCGGAGTTCACTCGAATTCTACTCCAAATGTGCATTTTGGAAGTCCATTATCGAGCCATTGAAACATTTCATGGAACTAATTAAAAAATATTGACAAAATCATATTTCATAAGTTCTGCATTGTAGATCATTTCCAGGATTTGCAATTAGTTTCTGTGTCTAATCTGGTGTAATTTATAGGGAACTCATTAACATACAAGATTCGAAATCCATAACAAGATCTCTAAAAGGGCCGGTTGGATTCCTAGTTACCATTTAACGATTCTAGCAATCTTTGGAAACTCAATCTATAGGCATTTACCGATTATTTTGCCTTCTAATTTCGATTTTTCAAACACTTCTACTCGATTTTATCCTCTGCAATGACTACCAGCCAACTCTGACGCCAGGTCCTTCACCACTCTCTCCGTCTCTCTCTCTACAGATTCGAGATGCAGGTCGATTTGGATAATATTTTTGCTCAGAGAACTAGCTTTACTTTGTCTTGCTCTCAGTGGGGATCATTTTTGTTGACCTTGCAACTTATGTAGCCACCCATTAAAACATAGCATCACGAATGATGGAAAATTCAAATTGTAACCGATTCTAGTGAGCAAATCATTTCAATCATCTTTCCCAGTTCTAAAATAGTCCTTTGTGAGAAACTAATTGAGACTCTGTTTAATTAAACTCACCTAAACTGCTTCCTTAAAAGTTAAAAGGCATTGAGAATTGCAAAAAGAAAATCACACTATTCTGAGATCGATCACCTAGATCTAGGCGTGGCATTGACGAACCCGCGCAAAATTAAAGAGGTCAAGCTCTGCACTTTGAATTACGGAGAATTAAGCTGCGATGCAGTGAAATATTCCCTCTAATTGAAAATTAACAAACCATTGAGCTCATGATTCAAAGGATATAGGAACGCTTTGACACTCATATCGTTGTATCCATCTGTCATGATGACAGCCAAGTGCTTAACCAATGCTCGTACGTGCAGACCAGAACATAGGTAACTCAAGGTACCCAAATTCGGAGTGATTTTGAGATAGCTCTCCACTTTAAAGTGAAGTAATAAATTATCAAATAGGTAGAAATTGTAGCTACCTCTGCCACTATTTTGTGTTAATTCTAACAATGAAAAATTCTGCCTTGCATTAAACTAACAACCCGCCAATGGAGAAGAGTAAATAAACAAGCACCATTTAAGTAAACATGAGATGATATTTACAAGATAGGTTCACGCATTAAGTAGCTTAATAAGTAACATTGCTAGCAAATATATATATATATATATATATATATATATATATATATGTGTGTGTGTGTGTATGTAGGTGTGTGTGAGTGAGTGAGTGAGTGTGAGTGTGTGGTGTGTGTGTGTGTATTTATGCATTCAAAGAACCTTTATAGGAAAAGATACAAATAAGAGACTGGAGGAGCGAGACAAGGGCTAGCATGTTTTTTCGTTGAAAGTTGAATAATTAAGTGAGGCGTTTACGAGAAGGGAGACAAAGCCTATGTGGGGAGGTAAAAGTGTTTCTACAACTCGCTGGCACAGTCAAAATCCTTTTGAGTTATTGCTGTGAGGTTCTTCATCAAACCCTCCAGATTGGCCATTTCTTCAGTCAGCTCCTCCGTGCTGTACACCTTCTAGAAGCAAAAGATTCGATCCATTATTATATTTCCCTGAAACGAAGTGGGTAATTTAGGCATCGTGGTCAATTACCACGAAAACTCCATAACCCTGGGCTAAGATAGTTAAGGGAACTTCAAAAGATGAACAAATGCCTTATTTTATGGTTTCATCTAATTCTTGTGAATTGTTTTTATGCCTTAATTACGAAAAATAAATTTATTTATTGTTGCACACGATGGCATGACTAGAGCCTACACCTTGAGGCTAGTGAAAATTAACGAAAATGCCAATTGCATAATGGTCGTCAGGAGAGTTTAAAGGAGAAAGGCAAGTTGATTGGGAAGAATTAACAGACACTTTATAATTAAAGCAGGAATTAAGGTACTCTGCAGAGCCTGAGCTTCTGAACTTCCCCCCTCCTCCCTCCCTTC
>UZAE01013485.1:0-18829 GCA_900617975.1 Rodentolepis nana | reverse complement strand
ATGCAACCTATGTAACCGATAGGAGGAAATGGAGAAGACCCACCTTATTCGGTGTCCAGCCCTAAAGACAAGGACGGAAAGCCAGAGATACTGGGAAGCAAGAAGACAGCTAATGAACGGATATTAATTAACTGCTCTGTATGTACTCCCCACCCTTGTGGGAAGCTGAAATCAAAGTTTAAGGGCTAATGATAAATTGCATAAAGCTTGCTATTTGAAATAAAATAAATATTTTGTTTCCCTTCTTGGCATGAACATATCGCGCACTTACTCCATGATTATTGGCTAATCATGAAATTAAGGCGGATTCAAGATTTTCAAATGTCCGGTTTCTCTAGGTTCATACACTCAAAATAGTTGTCTTATCGAATAATGAATAATAAAAATTTAATTGCCAATATTATCTAATTTTTTGCGTCAGTCAAAATTTAGCGGCAAATTGTGCAGTTCAATAGACTTGGCAAAACAGTCCAACCTATGTAATCAAGCGGATAGGTAATGAGTAAACTTTTTAATGTCGGTATTTTTTGATCACGTCAATACAGAGAGGTTTTATTGACTAAAATAAATAAAATAAAATATACCACCGTAGATGGAAAATTAGGTTCTCATTATAAGTGCGTCAGACATTTTATTTTATCGAGATAAGAAAAAATTGGGTCGAAAAATATTCCGATTTTCTCAGGAAACGGAAAAATATTACTTCGATAACATGGAAAGGAAACACGTTGTCCGAAAGTATGTTCCCTATTGGCGTATTTACCTCTTTTACATTTTGGGTAGGTTTCTATGCACTAATGCAGAGAGAGATGAAATTACCCTTAATTTTGCATAATTATTATGTTCTCAGTACTTATTAAACTTCATTGTTCTTGTTGAATTGATGTGAGATTTTGTTTAACTTATTAAATTAAAATGACAGTTGCTTTCTAAATCTCTTTCTTGCCGTATTCATAGGACTTTAATATTTATTTATTTATTTATTTCAAATTGCGGGATTTATGACACTTATCATTTGCCCTTTATCTGACTTCGGGCTTCACAGAGGGAAGGAGGAACATCAAATTAGAAAAAGTTGAGGGGGGGGGGACAGAATAAAGATTCATAGATGTTAAAGAGACAGACAGACACAAATGCAGAGAAAAGGTAGGATAATTATGGTGGCAGTGATCGAATAAGCAATAGTGGGGTGATGGTAGTTTGAAGTGAGAAGTCGACTGCCGGTTTATAGACTTTTTTGCCGAATGAGGATACGTTGCCCAGGGTGCACCACGTGGAGGTAAGTCTATCGCACACCCCAAGACTTCAATATTAGTAGGCATAAAATGACTCACGATTCTTTTATGGACCAAAAATATATTTACACTGTAAACCTATCCAAGATTTTCATTGGAATTTACTATGTTTTATTATGAACTCAGTCATCTTACCTCTTTCTGATTTTAGGAAATATTTGACTATTGTAGGTCTATTTAGATATCGTGAAAGTCAATTTAAAGACCACTACAAATAACATAACTCTCTGTTATTTCTTATCATGTTAAAACACTTAAAATATTCCAAACCTTCCAATTCCAAATTTTGTAGTCATTTCGATAAAAGCAAATTATTATCTACCGAATATGGGATTTTGGGACCTTGATGGTTTAATCAAAATAAGTCTTCATTTACTATAAAATATTACTTGTTGAAATTAGTAGAATCCATGTTTCGAAATTTCAACTTTACAATCAGACGGCAAACGTGTACACAGGTTACTTGAATCATCACTCAGTTGTCAAGGGTTGGCAGCACCCAGGTTCTTCTAAATTATTTCACTTTCATTTCTCCTTGTGTATCAAAATGAGTGTTCAAAGAATTTGTCTGTGACATCTTTTTATTGCATCAGCATTCCACAATTTTTGAAATTTTGCTGCAGTTTACGTATACATTCGTTTCGCCAACTACTGCCAAAGTCTTGATGGGTTTACTCATTTAGCCACTCACAGACTCAATCGCGTAACGCCGTTCGGCATCAACTGTAACTATATGGGTACTAATTATTTCGTGGATAAATTGACTGCCGAAATTCATTTGCACAGGAGATCTTTTGTCTAGAACCACAGTCTACAATACCACGTGTACACAGTTTTCCTTACGGAAAATTAATAAAGCAATTCTCTCTTGGGGAAGACTTTGTTGGTATTGCATTCTCTCATAGAGAACTATCCTCGGTACTGCATTATTACCTGAGACAAGAAAGACGTTAGTAACTTTATTTCCTAAACTAACTTTACTCAAGAGAGAATCTATGACGGGACTTTGCCGAAGTTCATCCTTTAAAATTCGCTAATGAAGATGAAATAGGTATTTCATTTCCAGCTTTGTCGTATTCATTGAAACATCTATTAAGGGATTTCAAGAGCAACTGAAGTAAGTAAAATAAATTTAAGAAAATGGTTGAAAACGAAAGTCACGAAAAATTTTGATTTTTTTTCAAATAATCTGACTTGCTAGAGAAAATATACGTAATATAGTGGATTATGAAATCATATATAGGGCTATATTGAATTCAGTGATTTTAGTCTAATTAAATAAATTTAAAGAATCAACTATGTCAACTTAAACATTCGTTATTGGAAGCCTTTTAATAAGAGTACAAAATAGGATGAAATGCTAATAAATAGTTAATTTACGTAAAATAATTCTTTTAATCATTATCAAGAAATTTTATTTTGCATTCTAACTTACCCTTACATGCTGTTGTTAATTTTTCAAAGTCTTAAATATTACAAAATTTAACAGTCATAACACGACTGTTTTTGTACGTTTATACAAAATATTATTGCTTTAACATTGATGTGAAATATTCAAATGTTTCATAGGTTCTCATCAAATAAATAAATAAAATAGAATTAATATGTAGCTGATTGCCACGCTAGTAAAGCCTGACTGACTCAGAAATCTCTGTGGCAGATTCTCCTACATCTAGCTAGACTCCCAGAATCAGCTAAGCTATAGCCCAGCTATGAAAGAAACAGGCATACAACACGGAACACGTTTATTCAATAAGTATCTTGTGAGCAAAGAGTGTACACGCAGGGAGCTTAATCATGATCAGGATGGCGGATTACTTTAACCAAACAGAGGCTACTGATTGACCACTGTTTGTACGGTCGCTGCACACAGAGTTGTACGGCCGCACCTCCCAAACCTGGTCTGCAGGCATGCAATGACTCAGTAAGCTTTAACGTGTCTCACAATACTCCTCCCTAGTGCGTTTTAGGGAGTCAGAGTAATAGGGATTTGGGTAGAGGTGGGACAGGTGTTGGAGCTGCTGAGAGTGGATTGTTGGAGTTAGAGGCAGTACGATTGTGAACTTTGTACATGCTTGTGGATCCAACCGACTGTGCTAGCGAGACAGTACTTGATCCACGGACGAGCATCCTGTTGGATGTATCCCCAGAGGCAACGATCAATGATCAACGTTCTTGTTGAACGGATGTTTGATTGCGAAAATCCATGGTCGAAATCTTTCAACGTGTGCTTGCCTGATGATTTGTCTCGGCTTGCCGGTTGCAATGCAGTTGTAAGTAAGAGTTTTGGGGACCTGTTATAGTAGGCTTTCGAAGAGTAACCTGTTCCGGCTGTTGTCTGTTTCTAAGGGCGTCCCGAAGGAGTCATAGCCAGTGAAATTAGAGAGTTGAGGTGCCTTTGAGGTGCTGATTATTCGTGGAAAGGAACCATCAGATGAGGAGAGCGTTGTGATTAAAAATCGCGTCACCAATGAGTGATGGTGTCTCTGTTGAGCGGAAGTCAGGATCTGATTTGTTTTGGGTAACGGCAGCAAACGTAAGGTGATGATCATTCGAGCAGAAATAGAACACCGAGGGTATTGAGGAATGGAAGAGGAAATCCCGATGCCAGTGAGAGATTATTTCTCTGCTGAGCAATTGAAGTCAGGCTTTGGCAATCACGCAAGGGTCACCAATTTGTGGCAGATTGCTACGCTAGTAAAGCCTGACTGACTCAGAAATCTCTGTGCCAGATTCCCCAACATCCACCAAGACTCCCAGAATATGCTAAGCTATAGCCCAACTATGAAGAAAAGAGACGTATAGCACGGAACACGTTTATTCATTATCTTGTGAGCAAAGTGTACACGCAGTGAACTTAATCATGATCTGGATGACGGATAACTTTAACCAAACGGAGGCTACTGGTTGGCCACTGTTTGCAAGGTCGCAACTCCCAATCCTGGCCTGCAGGCATGCGATGACTCAGTAGGCGATAATGTGTTCCAAACCTCTATAATTTAATAATTTACATTTTTCATAATAGGCATCAGTGTAATCTAAATTTATTGAACTATTGAATATTTTTCCCTTTACAATTCGCTAATGAATATAAAAAAATTGTATTTAATTTCCAGCTTTGTCTTATTCATTGAAAAATTCCTTAAAGGTTTCAAACAGCAACTTAATGAATGGAAATGAAATTAAAATGCATAAAGTTACTCTTGAAGCTTCACACTTTCATTTAACAGCCATTCCTTGTGAAAGACACATTTGTCTCACAAATAAACTTTATATATTGAGATAGTTAAATTGATTAAACATAGAAAGAGAAACATTGCCTTTTTTCATGAAACTACATCAAATGAGAGATGGTAAGCATTTGTAAAATATTGCATTCTTACAGTATTAAAAGAGCATGCGCTTTTGCTATCTTCAAGGAAATATTATCATCTGCTGAAAACATAAAATAATAGAACACAATATTTACAAGTGCGTTAAATTGTTAGGCAACAAATAATTGGATCCGATTTCCCAGATGGTGCTGTTATTATTCGTGATCATTTTGAAACGTCCAAAACTGAGCTCCTTATTCTATGTGGGACATTGATTGGACCTAATTTAAAAATAAATGCAAATAAGATCATTTTTGAATGAGCCTTTGCAACAATTACCACGCCCTTTTACATCTACTCTCAATAGATTCCACTCTCTTCGCTCGCTTTAAATGCAATCAATTTTACAATGACTTTATCTTTGGAATTATCGTTGTGAGTTTTTATTCATAAGACATATGATTCCGTCATGGTGCATAATCATTGTGGCATAAAAAATACATATGTAAAGTTGAGCAAAGTAATTGGAAAATGGGGAAAATATGTACTAGAATCCCTAAAAATGCATAAATGTGAGCTACAGTGTATAAATTTTGTTACATCTCTAATAACCTCACATATTTGCACTGATATCAATTTCAAAGATAATCATTTGTTTCGTACACTGTCCAAAAGGAATAGAAGTTTTAATTTGCCCTATACATTTGCGAAATCATAAAAATAAGTACACTTTAAAGAAGTATTCAAATATTAACTTTGCAATACAGTTCGCTAATAGACAAATGTGAAAATCTAAGGTACTGGAAATTTGGTCCATGGAAAGGTGCTAAATGTCAAAATTGTCATGATATAGTCTTAAATTACAAGCTTTTCAATTAATGCCATATACGGTATTTTAAACAAATTTTTACCTTCTCAGAGGCAATTGATAAGATTGTACGTCGAGAATATGCATAAAAATTAATATTAACTAGCTAATTTGCCATGTGTGTGCACTTCTATCTGTTATTTAACATTAACTCCATACACATCAGTTTGCTTGGCCACCAGTTTTGCGAGATCTTTCGCCTCATCATTCAACATTATTCAGCGCAGAAATTGCAATGTTAAGTTTCAACGATAGCGAATAAATATGTCACCGATGTAGTCGCGCTACTGATTGGTTTAATTAAGCACTTATTTAAAGTATATAAGTAAATTACTGGTTTAATGTTGAGTTAATTCGATAAATGACAAATGATTCATAGCAATCTTTACGAATAATAAGTGATATTCAAGATACCATTAATTCTAAACGCAGCTATACACATGAAGAACTGTTAATTAAAAGCAAATTAGTCGTAAATTAAAACTAAAAGCCTCAATTATAGGTAGTTATAGACGCAGACCCAATTGATCTCATATGCACTGCAATATTTTGCAATAGAACAAAGAAAATGGTCTTTCATTTCACAGCTGAATGTGAGTAATGAGCGATTTTTTTCTAACCAGATGGTTGAGAGCCCTTGAGAGAACTCTAAGAATATTTGAATATTAATTGACATGTTCTTGAATTCCAAATAGCAGCTATGCTTGAGTTGTTTGGTCAACCTCTACGGTAACTCCAAATTGGTAAACATTTTGAAGGCTATTGACAAATTATAAGAAAACGTAAAAAAACTCAATTCTTTTCTTCCGAGTTTGATCAGTATATCCCCCAATTCCTATCAACATTATTAACGTGGAAGTGTTGCCGACAATTGGGGTTTTTGTGGAAATAATAACAGATGCTTTAAAGTATAAAATATTTTGAAATATTTCTAATTAAATCCTAGATAACATTAGCCTCACATGTTAAAATCTTATTTGCAACGGAAATTTGATATTTTTAATAAATACAATATCTTAACGGTGCCCTAAGTAGAAATATTATGTAAGCAAAGGCACTTAGACCTATTTTGCTGTAATGTAAAACACATGTTAACCTAAATACGTACACTTAAGAAATTGAAGCAAACTATCTTTTCTGGAAGGTCCTTCATCCGCAAAATGCAATATTTTATAAAATAAATGCAGCTTCGTTCATAAAAAGATGAATAGTGTAGGGATTTTTTCAATCGATATTTCCAACATAGCAACATAACGAGGTGTACGTCTTTTCATGCTCAAAAGATAAAACTTTCCAATTATCTTACTCCAAAAATTTAAATGAATCCAACGACATTAAGAAAATACCAGTAACAGATATGAAGTTTAATTAACATTGATGTGCATTGTAATAAGGTGGATTCAAGGAAAAAAGCTTTACATAAAACCATCGATACAATGAGTGATGGATAGGTTTTAACAGCACATGAATACAGCCTTCAAACAAAAAAAAAACATTTGAATTCTGCGAGAAATCATCACATTTTGTGTTAAGTAAATAATGTGGCAAACAAAATACAACTTATGTGCACTTTAATAGCATTTGTTTATTTGATGATCATGCAAACTACTCTAATAAGAAATACACATTTTTAAGAATAAAAGAAATGAATTGAAGAATAAAAGTGTAGATATTGACCATATAGAACTAAAAAATTAATTCAATAAGTGTAAATAATACCTTTTTGTCTAAATAGGGTATTGCTTTCTCTCAACGCTACTTATATTTGGTTGGCAACTAAGTCATTGCCGATTTCAAATAAGAAGGCAAATTCGGAATTTTTGTTTAAAATTATAACTTTATTCAATTAGATATTGGCCGTTCTTGTCGATGACCTTTTTCCATCGTTCTGGCAGAGTAAAAATTCCCCGTTCGTAAAATGTCTAGTCTTTGCTATTAAAAACTGAATTAGGTGTGATCCGACATCATCCGCGTTGTTAAAAATTTTACCATTTAAAGAGTTTTGCATGGAACGAAACAAATGGTAATCCGAAGGCGCAAGGTCAGGGCGATATATGGTGGGTGTGAAAAAACATCCCAACCCAGTTCCAATAATGTTTGCCGAGTAACCAAAGATGTGTGGGGCCTTGCGTTATCATGATGGAAAACAACACCCACCCGATTTGATAATGCCGGCCGCTTATCTTCAATTGCATCCTTCAGTTTTTCGAGTTCTTCAACATACACATTTGAATTTATCGTTTGGTTCTGCGGCAAGAGTTCAAAATACAAAATTCCTTTGTGATCCCACCAGACTGACAGCATAATCTTTTATGGTGAATCTCTGCTGCTTTTGATACTGTTTGGGCTCGTCTGGTTCTTGCTTCACCCATGATCTCTTGCGAGTAACATTGTTATAAACTATCCACTTTTCGTCGCCAGTAACTAGGTTCTTCACAAATGGATCATTCTCATTGCGTTTCAGTAGCGGCGAATCACAGATGCTAATCCGTTGCGTCAAATGAATTTCCTGCAACTGGTGAGGGATCCATAAATCAAGTTTCTTGACATAACCAAGGGTTTTTAATTTTTTTTCAATGCATGTATGCGACACATTGAGCTTCTCTGCAATATCTCGTGTTGTGCTGTGACGATTTGAATCAATAATGGCCTTGATATGGGTTTCATCCACTTCGACTGGGCGGCCAGATCGTTGTGAATTTTTCAGTGAAAAATCCCCGGAACGAAATCTTTCAAACCAATTTCGACACTGCCTTTCTTTTAAGGCTTCATCTCCATATACGGCACATAACTTCTTTTGTGCTTGCGATGCGTTCTTGCCTTTTCGGAAGTAATACAATAAAATGTGTGGGAAGTGCACGTTCTGTTCTTCCATTTTTAAATTGGAATAAAAACAAAACTAAAGAACTAAACAAAAAAATTTTTTACTAATTAACCTAGAAGCCCAAACAGTAAGAAAAAAATATAGGTTAGATGCTCTGGCCACGTTAACAAAACAAAAGAATGTATAGAGTGAATCTGTCAACAAAAACGACAATGACTTAGTTGCCAACCCAATAGTTTGCTTATATTTTACTTAACGTTTGACAATGCTTGCCTTGAGGATGCCAGTACATGACAAAATAACTTATTGAGATTGCTGCCTTTGATTTCACCCATTATTAACCAAACAAATCTTGCTGAAACATCAATAATCACGTTGTAGAAACCATTAGTACGTATAAACTAAGATGGAGGAAATGGCTCAGGAAACTGGCCTGAGACAGACAAAGAACACCATAAAAGTTACACCAGCTTCTTCACATTTCACGGAACTCAAGTCCTTTGGGTTTACTTACAGGATTCATGAAATTGAATGTCAAAATAAAAGTTAAGGTGATCTCTATGTTCTACTGAAAACATCAACCTATTTTTTCGTTTTATACACGGAGTAAGCTTCTCATTGCCATTGTTGCTATCGACTTAGGACGGAAGTGCCTTTGTCGGTTAACAAAAAACAAAACCTCGTTATAGGTGCTAAAGCTTAACATATTGCCACTTAATCGCAGACTAACTAGACTCAACTCGATATTAACCATTTTATTAAGCACGTATCGCTGTATTATCAACTCTAAACTTAGAATTAGTAAATACGTCATTTCCTCGCACGTGATTGGACGATAATATAACTTTCCATTTTTCCCAAGTTTTCTAAATCAAAATATATTCATATTTTATGCAAACGAAAGGGAATCCAATTTTATCACAGCAATTTAACATATTACACCTAATCAAACTACATTATTGATCTGCATTCCCTAGACTGACAATATTTCATTAAGATGTGCAGAAAAATTAAATATCATTTTAATGCGCATTATATTATATTACATTTATTATTATTATCATTATTATTATTATTACTATTGCAGTCAGCTTTATGTTAAATTCAGAAATTTATTGATTTATGGAATCATTACATATCATAAAATTGGAAGTATTAAATAGAGCGCATGCAATAAAATTGAAAATTATTTTCCTTCAAAAAACAAAACAAATATGAATTCCAACTATACATTTTAAGGTAGTTCACAATAAAAAGTTTGAAGATCTTCTACTCCCAGCATAACCCTTAAGAAAGCAACCGTATTAATACAGGTCTCCAGATAGAGACTTTTAATTTGTCTGCTACTTATAAATATTTACGTGTTGGGAATGAAGTTCAAGTAAGCGTGCATCTCAAATTGGTTGTGACCACTAATTTTCAGTAATGCTTCAGATAGTCAGTCCATATGTCTACTTTACTCTTATTCCTATTAACATTTATCATACAACTAAAACTGGTCACAACCTTTGTAATGAGGTAGCGAGTCCTTTTTGAATGCAATTAACTGATTAAAACACCAGATTAGGCTTACATTTCTTGTATAGCACTTATATAAGAACTTAGATGAATTTACTTAAAAAATGCGGAAGATGAGGTTAAATAGGTCACGTTTTCTGAGTATGATAAATACCCTTTGAAATTTCACCTGTTACTCTTTTTATGAATATGTAATTTACAATTTGAAATTGATTAAGAGCTTTGGTTTTTTGGAACAATAAGCGTTGATTTTAGCCGTGCTTGACAACATCATGAATGCTTTAAACATAACTTCGATTTGAAATTCTTACCATATCGTTAAAATTGCAGGTATACACTCACATTTTCTCTAGCCTTTTAAATTGGCAACCGTCATACTTTTCCACAAGTACACACATTTGGTCATATTGAAGTACTCATTTGTTGGCAGTTAATTACGGAAACAAATAATGTCAGTTCTCCCATACACACACTTTTTCTACCACCCATAACCTTACTATAAGATTTTGAAGGGTTAAGTAAAACACCTTACAAAACGGTTGATCTAGTTATACTTTTTGGATTTTGATTTATATCAACTGATTTTGGCGACCTGCTGGGTTGGTTGAATTATTTTCCATATAGGGCAGTTCGTGCAAAGTACACAAGGTGGTTTAATTTGATATCTATGAATAATTGTGTTTATAATTACCTTGTGATGTTGAGAATTTACATTTCTACTGTCTTTTAAACACTCATTTTTCGGAGACCATACTTCCATGTTTTTCATTTGTTTCAATTACGCCATCAAAATATTTTATTTACTTTTATTATTTCCAACATTTATGAACTCTGCCATCCCGCTTTATTGATCATTACACTTTCGCACCAATAACGAATATCCAGTTTCTGTAATAGGCGATCGCGTTTATGCAAGCCTAGTGGTTTGATTTGTTTGAGAAGGGATATACATGACAGACGAAAATATGAAAGTATTCTCATAAAATAAATGATTATCTTTATATTCGTTATCGTCTTGTTGCAGATAGATGTCCCACATGGAATAGAGGGCTCTGATTTAAGTGGTTCAATGTGTTCAAGAATCATTGCCAAACCACATGGAAAATCTGATCCGATTATAATTGCTGCGTACAACGATAGTGTAAGTAGTAATTCAATTAAAGTTTCATGAATTCGTTTATGTTTTCAGAAAATAGAAGGAGTATACATTAGCATTCGAAATCAAATATTCATAAGTGATGGCAAGTGTTATATGGATGAAAAAATAATTGGTGAACCCTGTTATAAAGAACCTGGTAATTATTTCCTCTGTGTAATTTATGTCAATAATCGTCAATGGCATTGTAGGTTATTTCAGCATCACTGTGAATAACGTTTCGCAATTCACGGAGATAGTAACTACGTCGAATGTTAGCGTATGCATTGTGAAATTTGTTCCAAATTGTACATTCCAGTCTGCTCCACCAGGTAAATATATTGATGGTTAATAGGTTTTCAACGAGAGATTTCCATTTAAAATTGAAATATTTTTTGACTATTTTCAGGATATATTGTTTCTGAAAAATCATTTCCTTTTGCCAGATTTGTAAAAGGAAATAGTTCCGTTAGAATTCCATTCGTTTTAAAAGGGCTGAAATCCAGAACATGGGTGCGTTATTTTTTCATTTTAAACATAAATTTATTTTTTGATTGAGATATTCTAGTACAATTATTTAATGGGCTAAACATTTTTTTTACCTTATACTGATTACAATTTAGTACTGCCTATCTATATTAGATCGGACTGAGGAAGAACAATGTATTGAGGTGCTTCTGGGATAGGTACAACTTTAATCCGAGTATGGCTGAAACAAAATGTGGTAAATGCTATTTAAAGGCGTTCTTTGTGTAATTCAGTTTGCTTAATTACCAATTTTCAAATCAAAAGACGACTTGGAAGAGAACGCTGCAAAAGATCAGTTGGAATATACACTGGATTGCCAGCAAGTTAATATGGAATCTTATACTTCTTTTGAATTTGTAAGCCTTCTGTCAACCGTAGGAGTGACCATCTATTGGAATGAAGATGGTGCGTTAACTTTTCGATAAATCAAATTTATTTGTGGCATCATCATCAAAATAAATTATCTTCCTTATAGGCGAATCTCCTGATAAATTGGAATGTGAAAGTTGGTTTTCCTCTTTTATTTGTTACTACATTGATTTTAAATTTCAATCCGTTATCATATATTCCTGAAGCAACTAGTGATATACTTATATAGGGAATCAACCACTGAGATAATAATTGAATGCATCAATAAATTGAATAATAAGTAACAATTTACGAACATCTGAAATAGTTTTAATTGTACTCATTGCTACGTGATGAGGGAAAACTTTGTAGATTCAAAATAAACAAGCTATAAATCCCACATGCTGTACTTGTTGAGTCAATAATCGGTGCATCTGCTTTGGTTTATAATATATGATATACCGTAGTTATGAAATGAATAGCAAGCAATTAGTATTTTGCTTAATCGGCTTTGCATAACTGTAAATTTTCTCATAATTGAAATGACTAAATTCTGTGATTTTCAGGGTATAAGCCAGCAACAACAACATGCAGCGGTAAGTCAATGTAACGACTGTACGATGCAATGAATTGTTTCATAATTCTTAATTGTAAATCCTGTAGAATATGAACAAGTTTCCACAACAAGCATCGGCAAGTCTGCATGCAAATTAGTAAAAATTAGAGAAACATTATTTCTATTGATTTTTAAATTGCCAAAACCACTGATCATAATATTCGTGATTTCGTTGCAATGTTTGTCAGAATATTGATTGAAGTTGAGGGAACTTGTGTGAAGTTCATTCTCTAAAAGTTTTGTGAATTTTGAGCAGTCGGCCTTCCTGATAGTTTGTTCCATGATGGTTTATTTGGCGCTTTTTTCATGCTTTTGGTGGCGACGGTAATACTAGCAGCGACTGGTTTGTGACCACAACTAGGATCGTCAATTATTTTGTGGCGTGCATGCTCGCTGATGTCGCTTAAAACCAGGAGCAAGTCAGAAGTTGCTCTGGTTCCATTTTAGTGCAAATATTTAAAATGAACCTCATTGTTGTAAATAAGTTCTAGAGTATTGCTGTTAAGCAAGTCTTCGATTTCCTTTCCAGCTATGTTTGTATTCTTATAGCCCCATCTGATTGAATGGGTGTTAAAGACTCCTAATACTGTAGTTTCGTGTGGGATGTTCAGAAGGTCAAAGTTGAGACCATTCTGGAGTTGTCTATAGACCGCGTATATCTTGAAGTGGTTTTGACATTTCCAAACATTTAATCTGATTATTTCACATATGTCTTGAGTCGGGTCCATACTCTTGATTAATTGTACTGTGAAGTGAGGCCTTCTTTCACTCCATTCAGAATTCCATTTGCAACTTGATGGTAGTTAGGTAGAAGGAATAAGGCGTAGGCTGGGTATATGAACAAGTTTCCACAACAAGCATCGGTAAGTCTGCATACAAATAAGTGACTTTGTTGGATTTTAAAACTCCATTGCATTTTATACAATAGTGTAATTTAAGTTACATTTCTGAAGAGTAATCAATGAAACTGATTTATTTTCTTATTAAAATTATTTCAGTCAGGAAAAAAAATTCAATAAATATGCTGAATTATTGCAGCTTGGCTAAAGTAAATGCCATTTTTTAATGCAATAATTATCTTCATACTATCTTATTATGCACTTTAGGTTGCTCGATTGGATATATATTCTCAAGCAAGTTATTAAGTTTAAGCAAAATTTAAATTAATCGTGACATCAATTTTCAACAATTCATTGAAAAATTATTTCTTTTTACCTTAGTTGCTTTTGGAATTTTCCAGTGGATTTGGAAATGAATAAAACAAAGCTAGACACGAATTGTTCTTTTAAATCTCCAAAAGTTCGACTTTATAAGGCGCAGATTATGAAGTCATTTGTTGTAAAAATAAATATAACTAATTTCATTGTTTTCAAATATTGTTTTAATATATTTTAATTGGAAAAAATAAATACTATATTCAAAGTTGTGTATCCTCTCTAGTATTTATTCCTTTATAAAAGTTTCTAAATTAATCGGTGAGAAAATAAATGACTAAAGGAATTATGCTCTTAAAATAAGATAGTTAGCTTTTGTCAAAAAAGGATTAAAGTCTACCAATTCGTGACAATTATGAAACACAATAAATAACCAAAATCATTAATTTTTTCCATTATAATTACAAAAAACAAATCAGGTCAATGCACTTTATTGTAAGTACTGAGAGAAATACTCGATTATTACTCATTTCAATCTAATTTATATCTCAAATTTATTCCTTGGTATATGTATTGTGGTTTTAAGCCGACTAACCAGTTGCACACAATATTTAGCTTACGAAACCGAGTGATTTATGACCTATATAATATTGCCGATATCAAAAAAATAGTGTGCTGATGGAGGATCTATTAACAGATAAGATATATGTTGCAAAGTGATAATATCTAAAGGAAAAGAATTAATTTCAAATGCTTGCCCCTTGAATCTATGCAAATTTTCTAGACGTTAGCACCCATGTGCATATCTTCATAAGGCTTAGGTTTTATTCTGGGACGTTTCGTGGTAATTGCAATAGACACTTTTTTTATGTGTCAGGATTCTTCCTTGACTTCAGTTAAGATTGACTAGGATGTTCGCTTTTACATAACCTATACCTAACTGTTACTATCGTCTAAATTGTGAAACATATAGTTAATTGTATGCTACTTTATCCGTTTTACTACTGATTATTATTGTAATTCCCTTTCAATAGCCGTTTTAAATAAGGATACTATTTAAGTATTGAGATTGCATTTTTTCCTGATTCTATGGGCTAGAAATTTCATTAGAAGTAATTTACTAATTTAACAATTAAAAATGATTTTGATATTTGTTTGAAAAAACTCTTTGTGAAAGCTGATTTGAAACATTTTTATACAATATTTACAAAATAAAATTGAATCGAATTTGTTTAAATTATATAGTTGCTCACGTTACTGAAGTCCTCTTAAATTTCCATTCAGATTTAATAAATTAAAAGAATAGGTTTATGCAAATAATTAATATATCTGTAGCACACTGGCAATGTTTCATTTTTTAACCTTGAGGCTTGCATTAATCCACTTTTCATGCAACCATTTATCTTAATAATACTTCTATATACCTGGGAAAATTTTATTAATTTTGCGTCGGATAAACCTAAAGATCATATCAAATGAGATAAATGCCAGTTATATGCAACATTTTGCAATTTTTTCCCACGAATGATTTACTTTAGTTTAATTAGTATTTGTGAGTGGCGGAAGCCTATAAAATATAAAATGTGTTTATCTACATGAGCAATTGAAAAAATTACGAAAATGGATGCAATTTGTTTTGTATCTACTAATTAGCTATTATCTTCAGGTAAATCTTTGATCTCTTCTTGTTCAACGCAAATGCAAAAGACACAAACAGACGATAAGATATTCGCTTGCAATAAACATCAGTTAAATTACACAATCGATTTAAATTCTGATATTAAGTTGAATTTAAATTTTTGTAATTCACTTGTGTAGTGAATTACAAAAATTATATTTCTTCAATCTAAATTCATTTTAAAAAATTTACCATTTTCCTTCTTAAAGAGCGCATTGATAGTGGGCCATGCACCTTTATGTGAATGGGTTGGAATGAAGGCTAGTTAAAGTTATGAATGAGATTGCTACACAATTTAAGCAGTCTAATACCATTTATTTCGGTTTAAAAGAAGACAAAGTTTAAACAATCATGGGGAACGCCTAGATTACAAACTTGTGTACGATCGGAATAATTCGGAAGAAATAGGCAATTTTTGTTTTACAGAGGACGTAACTAGCGTAGAAATTTATGTCTATTGGTTGGAGGATGGTATTATACGTTTTGAAATTCACATTTGCCTTGTTGATTTAACAAAAAAAACAAATGAATTAATTAGTAACGAATGCAACATAATATAAAGCAAATTACATTGGTAAAAATTTAACTGCTCATTAAAACAAGCCTCACGAGGAAATAAAAATAAATGAAGTAGTTTGAATAAAATTTAATGAATATCGCTCAGAATTTTGTTTATTGCAGTTTGAGCATGAAAGCCTTCCAATGTAAATTGAAGTTATATTTGAAATATTGTAAGGGGCAATTTACACTTCGAAATGAGCGTCGGATGACCGTCAAATAAATTTACAATTAACGCAAATCTTTTATTATTTAAGATAAAAGCAACCACGTTTCCTTTATTAACAGTGCTAGCATATGAAAATTATCCTTTAATAAGTCTTTAATTTTTAAAATCCCAAGTCACTACGAGCGGCATTGATTTATTACAGACGGATATTTGACTTAAGATTTATCCAATACATTTTTTTTGGAATAGTTTCTACAAAAAGGTAGAATTTTTGTGTCATCAAATGGCAGCAAAAATTGCCCTTTTGTCATTATTCTTCAGCGAACGGCAACCCATTAAAAACAACCAGAGTTAAGTCAGCATTTGAATTTAGCCTAACAATTCAATTAGGTTGCTTCAAACGAGTTTTAAAAGAGTCTATAATGGCGTAAAATTTGAATGAAAATAGAATTTGAAATTTTACGGTAATATTTATTAATTTGAATTAATCTTTTCAAACTATCGGAGCATTTCGTTGGCTTGTCAATTACTGAAGTGCTTTTAATTATTATTTATAAAATGCCCTGCAATAGAGACCAACAGTCACTAGCAGTATACTTTAAAAATTTGGTTATATTATAGGAACTCCAAAAATTCTTGATTGCTTTTAGTTTGCTTATGATATCATGGTTAAGGATTCTTATATCTTATGACGAAAATTTGCCATACTACAGCGTTTTAAAATTGAAACAAGAAAAATTAAATTATATATAAAAATGGGCACATAACCACATGCTCAACCAATTTTTCAAACTGTAAACCTATTTAAAAGTAATTCTTTATATTTAGGTTGCTTTAATTGTGATTGAAACCTATTAATCAATTCATTTTTCATTCACTGTAAGTTATCGGCTTTCTTGCGTTTACCCCTTGTAACAACAAACATAATAAATTTTTTTTAAATATGATCTGTTTGGTAACTATAATTGAAATTATAGGCATACATTTTTCTCCCCATGGTACAATTTTGCTCTTGACATATTTAATTTGTATGATCATGAACGGATTAAATCACTAAATTGAGTTTTTACTGCAATCAATTGGCAGAAATATTTTTTTGTTCATTCTCATATATAAGTTTTACTAAATAAATTATAAAAAATGGTTATTAAAGTCGATAAATTGATTTTTAAGTGATGGAATATTGGATGTAGCATGGATAGCATATAAAAGCGAAAATCTTTAGCAAATCAGTAAATATAAATTTATTGAATTGCCCAATAAATAGAATCTTCAAGAATTCAGAAGCAATATAAAACAGCTAATAACGAAGCCGTTTGACGAAAAATTTGAGCATGACCACAACGAATTTTAGCCATCACATTGTAGTAATAAAATAAATCTCTGCTGAAAACACATCAATAAATCTAACTTTGAAGAAACTGTTCTAAGTGCAATTGTAAAATTATTTTTTTGTTAAATTCGACTTAAACCTAAGGAATGGAAGATAAAAGAATAATTGAATTAAAGATAATCAAATTGCACTGTTCTCTCAAATAGCTAGCAAACATTGTAAAAACTATTATTGCATTGGTAAGCCACCATTCCAAGTAAACTATCCAAATATTATTATTGTAGCTTATAATATGTTCTAAAAAACATGAACAACCATATAGCTATCTTATTAAAAAAGGCTTTCAATTAAATGAATTAAATGCTAACTTGTTTCACGATTCATGATGATTAATTCAAATTTAAATAGGGCTAGAAGTAATGCAGATCTGAGAAAACCGATGAGTCTTTCCAATGAACAAATCATTGTTTTGTGTTTGAATTTTCTTGCTTGGTTTAAGTATTTTCTCAGGAAAAAAGTTAACGATTTAAGAAGATTTAAACATGATAAGTAGATTTGCAGAAAATTTGTATTATATTAACAAGACCCTATGACCACTGTGACATTATGCTATTATCAAGTTAATAGCATAATAACGTATATTAGGACTACAATATTTCATATAAATGAAGCCGGCGATTTAAAAGAAAGGTAAATTTATTGATTGACCAAAAAGTCTTTAACCGCTGCATATTCGAGATTCCACATTATCTGGCTATGATAAATTTCTTTTGTTATAGCAAATAATTCATGGAAAAATGAATTTTTTGACAGATAGACAAGTGAATACTATAAAGCAAAACTAAATAGAGAATTTACAAAAGTTTACGATAAATTGGCTAAAATCATATTAGAAAAAACTCCATTTGGATTCAAAATGTAAAATTCAATGCTATGTAATTTCTTTCAAATATATTGTTTAAATCCAATTGACATGAAATTCGAATTTGGTACCTTTCAAGGTTTACAAATGGTCGTAATGCTTGGTCGTGGGCCTTCTCGAGTGGTTTGGGAGTCACCACTGTGGCTGTAATGAGTGGCTCACAGCAATAAAACATTATTGGCTGAATACACATCTTGAGCGTGCACAGCCCCATTCACTACCACCAAAACGCTTCAGTACATTCAGCCTATTGATTTGCTATTTTAGCAATATGACTTTTCCACGTTAGCTTTGTGTAAAACGTCAATCCGAGATAAGTGAACTCATTGGGTTTTTCTATGGTAGTATCCTTGTACTTTAGAAGCGCGTTTATGCTGTGACGGACCAAAGAAAATGTTTGGAAAGCAGCATTTTGCTGTGTTAATAACCATTCCATTGTTGTCGCACAAGTTTGCTAGTAGTTTAAGGGCACTATTAAGAGCACTTTCTCTCCTCTCTTGAGTGTTTTTCTTAGAGGCGGAATACCATAGAACAAGATCATCTGCATAGAGTAAGCACTTAATGCCCGT